>SEMN01001034.1:0-121447 GCA_005408345.1 Macquaria australasica
CCATGATAAAGTGTGAATTCCAGCCGTTTGCCACTGGGCTGGAGTGGTGAGCATTCTGGTTAGCAATCAGTTCAGGCGTACAACTCACCACTGCCAGAGTGCCTATTTGTTGAGCACTGTAGTGTGAAACAAGCTTTTACACCTTCAGGAGTGATGCCCTTTTCCATTTTAAATGTCCCCCTGGAATTTTATCAGAGGCATATAAGGAATCTCAGGATACTGAGGAGGGAAAGTTTGATCCTCAAAAATATTTGAGTCAGATTAGACTGATATATCACACTGCTGCAGTGGGCTTGACTGAATATTTATTGAAAAAATATTAATACTACGCTCAATAATACACTGTTTATCTATGGGATGTTCTAGGGGAACAACAAAAGTATGGCACATAATGTCTTCTGTGGCTCTTGAGGAGATTTGTCAAGTCTGAGAAAATAACCCTGATGATGTCATCAGGGTAATTTCAGTCTGGACTGAAATAAGACAACAAATTTATAGTAGAAAGCCTGTGTTACAAACTGGAATTATGGAGTTTGAAAAATGTGGGCATAACTTGACCCATAATAGGGACTAAAAGTCAGGATATCTCAACCTCTGAAGCTTTGACTTTGATGATTCTTCTGTTTAAATCTGTCTTTGTGAGTCTGTCAACTTTGTCGAAGTGTAATACTAAATTGCTGTATTGCTCCTTTAACCTAAACTAATACGAGTATGGATGCTATCAATAGACTTTTAGTGTTAGCATTAGAATTCAATTCATTTCAGAGTTAGAATAACATCACCCAACTTCCTCCTTTGCTCCTGTCATAATTAATATGGCTGCTAGAGGACTTTGTCACTTAAACAATTCCTATTTGGTGCATGGGGACTTGAACTCATGACTTCAATATTTTTAAAATCCTGGTTATGGCCATGCTTGTAATGATATATTTGTTGATCCTTGATGATTCATATTTAATGTATATTATTTAAATCTCTGTTACATGTTTTGCATATTGTCTTGGCCTGGACACCCCAGCAAAGATGTTTTAATGCCAGCAAGGCAATTTCCTTGTTAAATAAAGTTACATATTGTCACGGTGACAGGTCGTCATTTGTGATTTGGGTCTTATGAGCTGGCCTGAGGGCAGACACCAAAGCAAGAGTAGAGAAAGAAGAGAGGACAGTATGAAAGTGCAGCTCTTTTTGTTGAGACAGTGATGGAGAATAAATAATAATCCTCATCCCTGAAGTATTTTGGTTTAGTTTCTGTCTGCGTCTATTTTCAATTCAATTCAATTCAGTTTTATTTATATAGCGCCATATCATAACAAAGTTATCTCAGGGCACTTTTTCGAATAGAGCAAGTCTAGACCGACTCTTTATATTTACAGAGACCCAACAGTTCCCACCATGAGCAAGCACTATGCGACAGTGGCAAGGAAAAACCCCCTTTTAACAGGTGGAAACCTTGAGCAGAACCAGGCTCAAGGTGGGCGGTCATCTGCCTCGACCGGTTGGGTTGAAGGGGGAGGGGGGGAGCGGGAGAGAGAGAGCAGGAGGAAAGAGAACACACAGCAGCACAATACAGTTCCACATAGGGATGTAAGGCAATAGATATGGTAATGGCATTGATGTTAACACCAACAGAAACAACACTAAGAGCAACATTATAATAGCAATAATAATAACAAGAGCAACAACAGCAATAGCAGCAGCGGGTGCAGAGCAGGAGCACGGGGCAGCAGGCGGCAGCAACCACAGACCCAGACTCTACAGCTCCGGAGGCAGAAACACCTGCAGAAAGCAACAGAAGGGGAGGGAGAGAGAGAGAGGAGAGAAAGCACACAACTACGGGAAGAAGTTGAATTAATAACAAGCATTTTGTTGACTTAAATGAACTGAAACTAACATCAAGCCTGACCTGATGATGCAGTCAAGAGAGTGACACTGCAGAGAATGAGCGGAGAGGTGGTGGAAAGCCAGTTGGCTCACTGGGGTTTCAGGTAAGGCCTGCATCCTGTCTTGTTAAATGGCAACCAAGGCATTCAGGTTTTGGACTGTATATATATATTCAGGGTCATCTATATGGGGTGCTGAATGTCTGATTTTACATAGTATTGCTGGGTTTCTCCCAATAAATCATGATACACAGCAGAGGTCAGTAATAGGCAGACCGCAGTCCGGACCCGGATGCTGTCCTTTCTGGACCCGAACCTACAACAAATAAATTATTAAGAATTATTACATTATGACGGAACAGCTTTTCTAGCCTTTACGGCACTGGTTTAGCGACCCAGGAAACTCACAGACCAATTTCTTACATTGTAAATCACTCACATTGGCATGTACTCAGCCAATCAAATCTGTGCATTCCGATAAGCATTGTGACAGTCTAATAGAAAAGTAATTTTACATGGCGGGCTCTAAAAAGTGAAAAGTAGTGAAAACAGAGCTTTTAATCAAGAATGGACAGACTGTTACATGATTATTCTTTCTATGTGCAGTTCAGAACCAGTATGTACGAGGACACCCCCATTGATTGCTCTATTAAAGGGGAACTACACTGATTTTACACATCAAAGACTGTTTTCAAGTGTTATATAAAGCCTTTTGGGTCTCCAGAGGGATCTCTTTTTTTCTCTTCTTTGTTAACCTGGACATTGTTTCTTCTGCAGGCCAACCAGATGACCAATTAGAAACAACTGAGATGTTGTGCATCACAGCAGCTGCTGGAGAAACTTGTGGGTGGAGAAAGTGATGAGTAACACTGCCGATTCTGTCAGCAGCTCACATCCTCGAGCTCTTGAGTGATGCTCTTAAAGGCAGCTCCCAGGTGTTAATGCACAGCAGTGTGTGAGAGCAGGAAATGGATGGAAAACAGCAGCAAGCTCAGCAGCTCTCTGCATAAACACAGCTCTGAAAACACTCACCTCTGCTAACGTTCTCCAAATGAGGAAGTGAAGATGTGCGCTGCAGGCTGGTGTGAGGTGGGGAGGATCTAAAGGTGTCCTCCATCTTTCTACCCCCGGTCAAAGCCTGTAGGAGTAATGAGCCATATTAACAGCAGCTGCAGATAAAACAAACGGCAGAAGAGCATTTTAGATTCCTATCTCTTTGAGGAGGTCTGGGAGGCAGATGCAAGATAAATCCCCAGGCTCCCTGATTGGGAGGAGTGTGGGTGTGTTTGATTGTGGTGAGGGCAGTTTCCTCTGATCTCTGACGAAGTTAGATCATCTCTGCAGACAGCGCTGACCATGAACCTTGATCTTTGAACCAGCAGCTCAGATTAATATTGAAGTAAAGATGGCCGCCTAAAGTGGACTTTCTTCAATATGGGGCAAGGGTTCAAAATTTCCGTTTATAGTTAATACTGGAAATTTTATTTAAAGGTACCCTGAGGTGTTTTTGACCACTAGTAGTGCTATGGAGCAATGTCTTTACATGAGGACACACATGCACATGTATGCAAATGACTTGCTACACATTCCTACCAATGGTTTCACACTATTCCACTGATTTACAGGTGAGCCAGCAAACACGGTTAGGGAAAGATGGTGGTCTTGGTTAAAAGCTGACCAAGTTTGCAGCGACTTAAAGCACAAGAATGTGCGCTAGCTACCACTAGCTGCTCAAATGCGATTCAAGACACTAGTACTTGCCTGTGAATGGCTCAGGCCCATCCTACATCAAGCACATGGTCAAACCACACACCCCAGCCCGCTAAGCTTTGTTACTGCCAATCGGCTTGCTACTCTCTCCCTATGAGGGGGGCCCAGCTACTGCTCAACAATATCACAACTGTTTGCTGTCCTGGCTCCACAATGGTGGAACGAGCTCCCCATTGACGTCAGGCAGCAATTATGTTTCCTTTCAAAACATGATATGAAAAACAAATTAGTAGTATACAAACATCATCTCTAGGAGACAGGGTTGCCTGTTTAGCTGTGTGTATTTACCTAAAGGCCTAAAGACTAGGTTGAGGAATGGGCATTGTGAACTTGGTTAGGCTGTAGATGCTATGGTATGTTGCAGTGGTCCACGATATGTATTACTCTATATAAAAAATAAAAATTAAACCAATAAATAAAATGATTTTGTCAGGAGTACTAACTAACCAAATTTGTTCCACTGATGATTGTTTGACCCAATTTTGGTCGGCTAATTATCTTTTCATAAGCATGAAATAAAAGCTCTATATGTGTGTGACAGTGGACAGACACCTTGGCTGTCTTCAGACAGAAAATGTCTCAGATCTTTGGTCAAGTGTCTGAATATACATATTTACAGATTAACCTTATTCAATTAACTTCAACTTCATACGCTGCCTGACTGATCAACAAGGTCACAGTCAGCAGCATATGGTTCAACTGTGCGCTCCATAATGACACAGTAACTACCATGTTCACAGTTTTAATCAGCCGTGAGCTATGATGATATACAATTATGTATGGACTGAGCTTCTGAACAGATCTGAAGTTTTTAATTGTGATGCCTAATGCTCTCATTAGCAAGGAGAGTTTCACACCCACACATGATCTGTATGCACACAGTCACATTATTGAGTTGGAGAAAAGGTGACAACGGCATGCTAATTAGTGAGGGGAATGTGCTCTTTAAACTATTATTGATGTTTTAATAATCGTTGCTGTGCTTTGATTTTGGGCCTTGTCAAAAAACGCTGCCAAGGAAGTTTTTTCTTCCCTCCCATCAAACACAAACAAATCCTCGTGAGCGATGTTTGAAGCGCTAATTTATGCAAACTACACGAATGGCCTCCATTAATTACCTTAATTTCAACAGTCAGTGGACTTCTATTTGCCATGTTATATTTTTTCCCCTCATTCTTACGTGTGTGTACAGAGAGAGACAGAGTATGATATTCCAGCAGCAGATGACAATTGTGACGCTTGTGTTTCCCCCTTCAAGGCTCGTATCCCCAGTGTATCATGCAAATAGCAGACATAAAGAAAAACTGACAGTGAGGAATCACAGGGCAGTGTGAATAGAAGCCCTACATATCAATAATGAGGGATGAGCTGCAGCTCTCACATGTTTGGGCTCCATCTCGGGGGATTAATTCATAGGGTAGATGCCAGTGCCCTCAGCAGGTCTCACACAAAGCCTCTGGTTTCATGTGGTATACCAGGGCTTACAATCCACTTTGTTTCTCTCTGTCTTCCTGGCATTTGACAAAAGCTGACATACTGTACAGACTGATAATATTAAAAAAATGTATAGGCCAATGATTTTCATGGTATGTTCAGGATTATAGAGGAAGGGAAGCGCATGTGAACTGAACTTGTCTCTGTCTTTTTTGTGGAAATTACATTATTTTTCTGGTTGATAGGATTCTCTATTTGTGTATGTATCTTTTGTAAATGTATTGACACTATTATGCCTACATGATATGATGAGAAATACTGTACATCACACACACACATATGTCACATGATGTATCAGTAATAAATGGATGACTAATAATGAATTCATGACTTATAGCATGACTATTCAATTCAATTCAGTTTTATTTATATAGCACCATATCATAACAAAGTTATCTCAGGGCACTTTTTCGAATAGAGCAAGTCTAGACCGACTCTTTATATTTACAGAGACCCAACAGTTCCCACCATGAACTAGTGCCCTGAGATAACTTTGTTATGATATGGCGCTATATAAATAAAACTGAATTGAATTGAACTATCAGAAGCTCATCAAGTTCACACTAATACATGAGTAGGTGAACTTCAGAAAATGTGTTTTTTTATGGGTACATAAAAACCTGGCCTTGATTAGTAATCCTTAACAAACATCATGTAATTAACACATTAAGTAACAACATGAGATCAAATGAGCTAAAGCAGTTATGACTGAATGATAACTTGGTGTATCACCATCATTTGTCAGTTACCACAGCCAGAAAATCAAAATTTTTGGATGAAATCTGGTGGAAAATTATCCGGGGTTCAGCAAGCTGCTCACATTGACTTTATCATTTAGTTCAGTGGTTCCCAACCTGGGGTCAGGACCCATACAAGGATTTGCAAGATAATTCTGGGAGGGTCGAACAGGAGAACAGAAAATAAACCACATTTCTGCCACAAGAAATCATGTTGATTTTTTCATACTTTCCTTTAATCTTAGCTTTTTATCTTGTGAGTGACTAGATAATTTCACTTCTCCAGGCCTCTAAAATTACTCAAATTAAACAAGGAAAAAAAATAATTTGGTGGAACAGATCAGTATCGGTTGACATATGAAGAACGTTTATAACTTTTATAAATCTGATGAAAATATCGTAGACATTGCTTCACTTTGAGGGGTCATGAGCCAAAATGGTTGGGACGCTCTGATTTAGCTGCACACTCTCAAATAAACTCAGAAAGCAACAAGCCTAACAGCCACACTAGCCACTTTGTGAGGTTGTGCTTAGGTGTTTGTTTTTTGGTGTAGAAAAAGTTGCACTTTTTTTCTGTTTTTTTTGTCTGCTTTTCCTTCTATCTAACCATAACTTCTGGGATGTTGAAAGGATAGGTTCTTTTTCCAAACAATAATCATATGTCATATGTGCGTTGAAAGAGTTACTGGTCGTTGTAATCATTCCTCCTGTCCACCCTGGCTGTGAAGTGATAATATATCACTTTGTGCTGAATCATGCAATTCTTAATGCATTATTAACTAATTAGTCATGATTGTGATCTTGATTTTGTACTGTCTTGAATCTATGTTAAGATAAGATAAGATAAGATAAGCCTTTATTGTCCCACAGCGGGGAAATTTTTAGCGTTGCAGCAGCCAGCAAAAGTGTCATATATAGAAATACAATAAAAATAAATAGAAAAATAGTCCTATACACAGTATAGACAGAAATAAATAATAGAGTGACTGAGTGCAGTTGTAAGTATGAACAAATAGATAAGATAAAAATATTGCACATATATAATATACATGTATATGAAAAATATTTCACAGCAACATATGAAGTAGATAACATCATGAATACAATATATGTATGAAGATAATGCACAGCAGTAGATGAAGTATAGTAGTGAATAGTCTGCACACTGACAGTCAAGTGTAGATTACCGGGAGTTGTACTGATTATAGAGTCTGACAGCAGCAGGCAGGAAGGACCTACGGTACCTCTCCTTCAGACACCGCGGGTGGAGCAGCCGGTCGCTGAAGGAGCTGCCCAGTTCTGAAAGAGTGACATGTAGGGGGTGGGAAGTGTTCTCCAGTAGTGATGATAGCTTGGCCACCATTCTCCTGCCTCCCACCACCTCCACTGGGTCCAGAGGGCATCCAAGGACAGAGCTGGCCTTCTTTACCAGTCTGTCCAGTCTCTTCCTATCCCTGGAAGAGATGCCACTGGCCCAACATGCCACCCCATACAAGACGGCTGATGCCACCACAGAGTCATAGAAAGTCCTCAGGAGCGCCCCCTGCACTCCAAAAGACCTTAGTCTCCTGAGCAAAAAGAGACGGCTCTGTCCCTTCTTGAACAGAGCGTCCGTATTGTCTGACCAGTCCAGTTTGCTGTTCAAGTGAACACCCAGATACTTGTACGATCTCACAATCTCAATGTCCGTTTCCTGGATGTTCACTGGTGTAGGTGGAGGGAGTTTGCGCCTGCTCCACCACCAGCTCTTTAGTTTTACTCACGTTGATCTGGAGGCGGTTCTGCTGACACCAACCCACAAAGCCCTGGGTCAGTTCTCTGTACTCCCCATCATCCCCGTTGGTGATGAGGCCGACGATGGCAGAGTCATCAGAGAACTTCTGCAGGTGACAGTTCGAAGTGTTATGGGTGAAGTCCGCTGTGTAGAAGGTGAACAGGAAAGGCGCCAGAACGGTTCCCTGTGGAGCCCCTGTGCTGCAGAGAAGTGTGTCAGACACACAGTCCTGTAACCTCACATACTGTGGTCGGTTTGTGAGGTAGTCCAGGATCCATGCTGCCAGGTGATGGTCCACCCCAGTGTGCTCCAACTTGTCCCCCAGAATCCTGGGCTGGATGGTGTTAAAAGCACTGGAGAAATCAAAAAACATGATCCTCACAGTGTTTCCACCCTTTTCTAGGTGAGAGAGGTTATATACTAATACAGATTGTGTGTGCTACTGGACACCTGAATTTCCCCCAAGGGGAGTGAATAAAGTATGTATCTATTTATAATTTATATTAACTGTTCATCATAGTGATGGCCTGTGGAAAGAAACTGCCTTCCAGAGGGGAGAAGTTCAAACAGGTTGTGTCCAGGGTGTGATGGGTCCTGACTTTGGAGATGTATAAGTCCTGAATGGTTGGCACCAATGATTTTTTCTGTCGCCCTGACTGTCTATTGTAGTCTGTTCCTGTCCTGTATAGTGGCCGATCCAAACCATCATCTTTTATGCACACAATGGCTTTAGATTGGGCTTATGTGTCCCACCCAGAACACTGTCTCACTCTCTTCTGTAACCACTGGCACTTTTCCCCCTCCATGTCGCACTATTGACACTGAAAGCCAGACCCAACATGTTACATGCTATGCTGAAATAGAAAAACAGGGATTTTTGTGTAAATATGATGGCATCAGTCTCTGGGCTTGGCAGACAGAATGCCTTTTTCCTGAAGTAAACAAGGTAAAACTGAGTAGGCAGAGTGAACTTGTCACGGGGATCAGATGCCTCTGGGCTGGCAGAAAAACGGCCCACAGACATGGGGTCTATTTTGTTCAACACACTGCTGTGACTCCATCACTTCTGTCTCACCAGAGCATTTTCTTCATCCAACCTATCTGCACTTGTGCTTATGTGAACTTAATGTTTTAGTACAATTTGGAGCTGTTCTGTTCTAGCGCTGGAGAGTATTTACATATTTTCTTCAACAATTAAACACTCTGAAAGAAGCCATATTAACAATGAGTACTTTTACTTCTAATACTTACGTTACATTTAACTGAATGAGAGTTGAATGGAGAGCCATAATGGAGCATTGTTTAACTTATTGATATGGTATTGATGGACATGTCTGATTTTCCCATTACAACATATGTGAATGTCACAAATAACAGAAGACAGAAAAAATGGCAGCAAATCCCAAGACAGCAGTGAGGATAATAAAAACTGGCAGATACATTTATAAAACACAGTCAACTGTGTTCATGTAAAGTGAGCAGTATCTGCTGTTGTTTGTGTATGGTTCAATGCTTTGTGTTATGGTTCATGACACAGATTTACCTTAGTCACTAGCTGTGACTGATGTTGTCTTGAGTATATAATATAATACCTTCACAGTGGAAATATATCAAACACTTTTCATATAGAGCAGGTCTAGACCGTACTCTTTATATTTACAGAGACCCAACAATTCTCACCATGAGCAAGCACTAGGCGACAGTGGCAAGGAAACACTTTTAACAGGCAGAAACCTCGAGCAGGAGAAAAGAGAACATACAGTGGTACAATGCAAGTTCCACATAGAGATGTAAAGTACTCAGCATTCATTTTCGTGACCTCCGATTGGCATAATCAGGTCTTGTTAACCACCGGTGTGAATAACAATCTTACTATTTACGCTTATCCTTAGCCAGCAGTTTTAAATAGGATTAAACGTTGCCCGCTCTGGCCGCAGGGATACATTTGACTATGGTCGCTGGTGTTGCTAGCTTCACGTTTCTCAAACTAGATTTACCAATAATCAGAGTTGGTTCTTCAGCGGGAGAAGCCATTGCTAACTGCTAAGCTAAAGTACAGTAGCAAGCAGAACCATATAGCGGGTAAACAACTGTGGGCTTAATGAGGAAGTCGCTAATAGGAGAGAGCTAGGAGTGCTTGAGCAGAACTAGTGTACATTTTAATGTATAATGGGTAAATAGCCACAGTAGTGAAGAATATAACAAAATTAACTGGGTTGAGCTAGAGCAGCAAAAATACGCAACCAGTAACACAAAAGCACCGGCGAAATGAGACAAAATACTTACCACAGCACTTCAGCTGCTGAAATGGAGTAGCTAGCTACATACAGCTGAAAATAAAATAAAAACAATTGTGGACAGAGGTAAATGGAGCCAGGGACAGCTGTTAAAACAAAGAAAGTAATAAATCCTTGAAAAAACATTTACCTGATTGCTAAAGTAATGTAAAGTTTTCAAACCTAAAAGGTGTTGGTAGAGTTCCAAAATGCAGTACATTTCCTGTTAGCACAAACAGCAACACAGCTTGTTATGTTGAAGACTTAATCAAAAATAGTGCAGTGACAACTGTAAAACAAGTCATCCAAACTAAGCAGGTATTTAACATTGCTTTCCAAAAGAACCCATGTAAGTGTTTACTGATCTGATGTCCCTCAGCAGATCAACATTGCTTCTCAGCACCTTCCAGAACTGTTACAAATGATGCTGTGAGTGCCTAAACAGATAAAAGTGTAATCATGCTTTAGTGAATACTGTACGAGTGAATACTGTATTGAAAGAGCTGTAACATCACTGTAACATGAACCTGTAACCTGTCCTGCTGACAGCTTTTTAGGATATCAAAGTGAAAATAATAGTGTATAATAGTTAGGGCCCAGCCGATGTATCGGAGGACAGGTATTAAGGGACTGGCATTGAATCCACTTATTTGTTGGATAAAAGTGTCTTCTAAATGATTGTACGATGGTAATGTAATGTAATATTTTGTCTGATAACCAAAAATAAGACTGCTTCTTGCACTACACACTACCTGACACACTTCCTCAGAAATAAAACGTATATTTTTTTATTTGTCATTTTTGAAAAATAAAGTTTTCTAAAACTGTAAAATATCCTGCATCCAGTGCATATTTTTGGCACATCTTCTCTTTGATAACCAAAGTTGAGGGCAAAAAAGGTGTAAATTATTGTGAGAATATCAGTAGATACATCAGTATCGGGAATATTTGACTTCCAAATATTGGTATTGGACCCAAAAATCCAGTATTGGTTGGCCTCTATTAATAGAATAACAATCCTATAAATACTAACTATTGTTCTAGCGTTCAGTTCAAAAATGAGACAAAATGTACTGAAAAAGCAGGATTAATTTGAACAAAATAGCATGCTACATAACAGAACTTCAGTGTGTATGCACTCTGAGGAAGGCTTTGTGCTGGAATGCAGGTGGTCAATTAATGTCATGAACTTCAGTGTTTTTCTTGTTTTGACTGCATTATGCAATGCCAAAACTTGGAGCCTGCAGAATTCCTTCTGTCATACAGCTTCTGAATTTCTCATATTGTTTGTGAATGGGCAATCTGAGCACTATGACGCATGCGTTTGCCTCTGGAAATATTTTAGTGTCTTCATCGTGGAGAAACTCAATGACAGGACGCAGTGGGAAGCCCAGGGGAGGCACTGCTGAAGCTCCAGATGCAAACTCCAGCACCATTTCCAGTGTCAAGGAGCTGCATTCTTCTACAAAGACACAAGAGTAAAGTAAATTGTAGCTTGTATGGCAGAAATATAAATGCCAGTCACACTAAAAAGCTTCAAGTAATACAGTATACAACAATGCATCTTGATGCAACTGATGTTAAAGTCCAAAACCAGAATATTGTTGCTAAACTTTTCCATGTACAATCTTCCCAATAGATCTGTGACGCTATTTTCAAGTGGTTCGACATACCTAAGGTCACCTTGTGGCGTATTAGTGCAACTGTGATTGAACAACAAAATACAAATAATCGACAGACAGACCCACCCAGATTTCAATTCCTAATGCTGGCCCAGTGGCCCAGCCAAAAACACAAAGGCCCATGTAATTTAGCTGTACCTCAAAGAACAAGAGGTTATATGCCATTCAAATATCATACCCTCAACATCAATTAACCAGTCTCTCCAGAAACAGATGTTCTGATTTTCCAGACATCGTCTGTTACTTCCAGGGGCTGAGAAGTCAACTTCAAACAAAGTAGAAGTCTTCAATCTCCAGTGGTTTCAGTACATTGGTGAACAGGTCCTCAAAGATTTCAGGGTGAGCCCTAAGCTCGTCAAGGAAACCAAGGGTTTTGAAACCCTCCTCAAAATGAAAAAAGAGAAACGCACACATAATAGAACATTACAAATCAATGTTATATGAACGAGTTCACCCTTTCACACCCCTCAGTTTTTCCCTGATGTATATATTGCTTACTGTGTCAATACCACGTGCATCCATCCATCAACAAAGTAATCTGCTGCAGACTGGACCAGAGAATCCCTCTGCTCCAAGGATGAGATGTATCTCAGAGTTCCCATCATACTCAGCCTGTCTTCTGCGTCTGTGATTGCATCATTTGCCTCATGGACAGTGTCAGCTCCTTTTATCTAAAAAATAAAATAATGTGAGTAGTCCTATCTTCAAAACAAAAAATGCTTTACATTCAAGCTTCTTGCCAACAAGCACCAGCCTTACAGGAAGCTGGTGCCAATATCTCCAAAAAAATAAAAATAAATCTGGTATGAAAACTTTTTGAATACATTGATTAGTGACCAGGCTTCTAAAAATGACCAACATTCCCTTTACATTGCAATACACACCTTTAATAACGTTTCTCTGAAGGAGCGGTCTCCCACTTCATCCAATGAGGTAGGAGGTGGAGATTTACCGCAAAGCTGAAGGAAGAGACGCTCAGAAAAGAAGTGTGGACCAACTCTACCATGAATTATGCACCACCTTTCCAATCAACATGTACAGTCCGGTCTCAAGACCTAAAAAAAACAACATTTAAACAAAGATTCAAATAATTAGTTTTGTACAGAGTCTATTTTACAATTTTTTTAAAAAGTACCGAAAACTTACTAAGTACCTACCATCAGTATCAAGTGCCAACAGCCTATCATTCTCAGGCCCATCAAATATCTTCGAGTGCTGTATAGCCCTCATTAGCAACCGCAGGTATTCCCTGGTTGGCCCACCATCATCCACAGCCCCTTCTCCTGTCCCCTCACTGTCGACAAAAATTACATCCAGCTCCTGGGTCAAAGCGACGTTGTTTAAATGCTTGGAGACTACCCTGCAAGATGTTGTCTCTGCAAACATTTATTTGATTGCTCGTTCGATTAGAGGTGAGATCCACTTTGCTGGGAAGCTTCATCAAGACAGTTTGCAGATTAATTTTGTAACATAAAAACAAATATAAAACTTAAATGACTAAAGAGAACTTTGAAGTTTTAGAATAAATATTCAAATGAAAGAAAAATAACATTATCAGTTGATGAGGATTCACTATCCTCCAGTGTTGAGTTGGTTGAAGAGGAGGTGACGGTGCAGGGGACCAGTGAGGAGGTGATGGTGCAGGTATGTTATCCTGATCTGACAGCAGTTCATCCTCAGAACATTTAGAAAACAGCTGCTCCTGAAATGGTGAGAAAGCAAATTGTTTTATGTGGTGATGGACAGTTATAGACAGTTTAAGAGTTCAACAAAGCTTAAGTGGATATTCACCTGTGATGGATCTTGGAAAGTTGTGATTTGTCTGAAGGAGGATTTATGCCAGACCCCCGAACAATCTGTAACACATTTTGAGTATATTCATTTTAACACTGCGGTTCTATTTAAATTGTTCTCTTGTCATAGCACTGCAGTGATCTGGAATGCACAAAAAAGCAAAACCTTTTCACTGTTTAAGAGATACTTAATTGATGTGCATGTTTGCAGATGGACACAAAGGTGGATTCAAGAAAACCTCAAGCATGCCAGCCTCACAGATCTTGTCAGTGCCAATGAGGCAAAATGGAACATCTTTAAATAATCTGAATGATATGCCACACTGTGCAATCAATCTCCCGCTAACAAAGCGAGGTAGCAGTGTTCAATTTCAACATGAAACCATTTGACTCATCGTAAAACAAAAAATAATTGCTGGTATAATATCCTATGCTGTGTACCAAGGACCATTTTTCATACAGCACATATATCCACCTACTGCCCTTTAACACTGTACCAATTCACTAAATATCTCACCTCTGCATTTATAGCCAAGCCACTTGAAGGTGGACCAAAACAGGATACAAGGAGGATACTGTTGTGCTCACCAGGCAATGTTTTTGACACTGTTGGCCAAATTTTATTGTACCATTTATTTGTTTCAGACAGTAGATATCAACATGTAAATCTTGCTGCTCAATCTAAGTCCTAAGAGCAAATCCATTTAAATCCAATATCAATGTGACATTCAATTTACTTTTTCACTGTTGAACAATAAAATATAAAGAGTCGGTCTAGACCTGCTCTATTCGAAAAAGTGCCCTGAGATAACTTTGTTATGATATGGCGCTATATAAATAAAACTGAATTGAATTGAATTGTTGACAACTGGATCTATTTTACTTAGACTGGAGAACTGACTCTGGTTATTCTCAGTGGGCATCTACAATACAGAACAAGAGCAAACAAATTAGAAATTACCAGTGTTCTGTGTTTATTTATTGGTTTCCTTTTAAATGTTGAGTCAGGGATAAAGATACTATGCTTAAGTGCTGCAATCATGAATGGCATATAATTTTAAACTGAGACAATGCACACACATATCTAACCTACGTGCAGCAGGTCAAGATAAAACCAGAAAAAATGTTCAACAATGCAATCCAATATGTATGTATGCAATTAAAACTGTTGTTTTGCGGAATTTTCATTTCTAAATAAGTGATTTATATTACAGGGGTGGAGATGGGTGATATGGCCAAAAAGTATAATCTAATCTAATTTAATCTAATCTAATTTTTTTTTCAAGCCTGATTCATGGTTTTAATCTATTGTTTATTCCTACAAAATCCAAAAAGACAAAAACATAATTGAAACGTTTATATCTTTAGGCCTACACAAGTAAAACAATTGAACAAGAATGATAAAAGACCTGAAACACTTGACATACGCTTCATATAGACCTTGTAGTTGCAGATACTGTATATACTCTTTTCATTGTGGGCACATGATTTTCGAGCCAGAGGCCTAGTGTTTAAGCAGCACATTGGATTAAATTTACCTCTCCAACCCTGTTGGGTGGACCAAGCTCTGGACTTGTCTGGTCTGGGTCTCTGGCAGCTGTCTGAATCCGGTTGCTCTCAGTCGTCATCTGTAGCAGATAAAGCAGAGGAAAGGGACAATAAAAGGACAGGTTCTGGGAATGTACAATTGTTTTTTAGTTACTTGACAGACCAAATGACTACAGTCTGTAGACTATGAAATCTATAATCTTCTAAGTTAATGTTGACTGATGAATTCCGCATTTGATTACTTCATTGTTTATCTACTGTCAACTCACTTGTTAGAATGATGGCCCTCCCCCTGGAAGTGGTGGCTGGAAGCTTTTTCACTGAGTGACTTCATGCCTTTATAGTTCTTAGATTTGCTATGATCCATTTTAAATAAGATCTTGTCTTGCATTCCAGTTACTACTAGTGACTGGACCCCCATCTACCAGATGTAGCTAAACAACTTACACACGCACTAAACTAACATACAGATCAAACGCAGGGGGTCCAAGTATTCTTAAAAACCAAAATGATGCCACAATCAACCCCACCTGGAGACAGGACCCCATAAACTGTGTGGTCCTCCCAAGTCATATTTAGGTGGTGTACTGCTTAACACACATACACCCAGATATTATACGGACTTACACTTTGAAAAGCATGCCATGACAATGTCCTTACATACCACTGTCCATATAAACTGTATGACATTCAGGTGACTGCACACACACACACACACACACACACACACACACACAGTACCAATAAAACAGGTTGGTAGATTTAACGTTTTGCAATAAGTAACATCATTAAGCAGCACATTAGATTTAATTTACCTCTCCAACTGTTGGGTGGACCAAGCTCTGGACTTGTCTGGTCTGGGTCTCTGACAGCTGTCTGAATCCGGTTGCTCTCAGTCGTCATCTGCAGCAGATAAAGCACAGGAAAGGGACAGAAAAAAAATTACCAGTGGAAAAATTGGAAATATAAATATTTATAGAAATATACTATATGTGAACATATAGTTTGACTTAAATGAAATCACCTCTTGACTCTCATGTAGGCATATTAAAAAAAAAATTGGAACTATGGACCTGACTGAAAAGGTTGAGTTTTACTAGGAACAAATAACTAGCCAATTGTCAATCTCAGCTTTGTGCAATTATGCACAACATCAGCAACATTAAAAGATTAAATACACAAGATTAAATTTAAGAAGGAAAAGTTCAATTTGCTGACACCTACCATCCACAGGTAGCTTCAGACCTTTTATACAAATCATGAAACAAAACATATCACTTATCTTATCAAAGCTTTTGAGTAGACCACTTGATGCACCTGCAGACACCTTTTGAGTGCTTGTAGAAGACTCTGATGTGGGTGGTCCCTCACCATGCTGCCCCTCCAAAGACTTTCCTCCTGGTTTCTGAAGATTTTAACCAAAGAAAATCTAACCAATGAGATCAAGTAAAAGTAAATGTTCTAATACAGTCAGTATCTTTGGTATGTGGCAGTGTAGTTGTTTTTTATTTTACTATATCAAGTAACATGTGAATAATGCTGTAAAAATCACGTTCTAACTGAAGCTAGATGGACAATATACAGTATTTATGTATGTGAAATGTTCTATGATTTGAGCATTTCCTTTATGAGAACTATCAATTTCATAAAGTAAAAATTTGACCACCTTGCATCTCCACGGCCAGTTTGAGTCACCATAATTATAGGTGATCTCCTCTCCTGGACTTATGTCTCGTACTGCAAAGAAACACAGATGGGGCTTCCCTTACACAGTGAAGTACTTCATCTTGGCATTTGGGTTTATATGGTCATCATTTACAAGTCTTCCAAGTGACCCATCCTCTTTTGCTGCATCAACACTACAAAAACACAACACTTAATTTCAAACTACTCAAATTTTTATACTTAGTGTAAATTAGCCTGACTTAAGAGCCTTCTATTGACAATTTATGTATATTCAGCAAACCAAAAGCAACATGTCATTTAATTCTGATTAGACTTGACATATACGCACCACCACAGTTTTCCATTAAAATGGAACTCAAACATGAACACCTTAAGGCTCTGACTCCTCTCACATTCTTTCTTGCTTATTAGTTCACCACTATATTCCAACAGAAAGTATCCTTTTTCAAATGGAGCAATGGTGAAGATGCCACGACCTGGTTCATACACAGATAACAAATAAGTGACAAAAATGTTCATATTTTAAAGTTGAATCATGATTAAATAAAAAGAAGATTCAACTTACCTTTGAAGGCATGTATTTGATGTCAAGTCCCACTTTGTCCTTTCCAGTAGTAACATAAAATGTTACATCTTCCTTTGGATTAATGCGTCTTCGCCTTTGCATGTTTCACTGGCAGGTGTCAAAAGCCTTAATTACCAAAGATCATTGTCAGGATTATAATGTTGATTTGTAGGACAAGCATGATCAGAAAACAAAACTCTATAGCTGTGAGAACCAGTAACATACGAACAACATCTGGGCAGAAGTCAGATGCTGTGCTCATAACTCAACCATTGATATTTTATTTAATACTGCTTAACAAATGAATACTTTATCAACTACAATTAATTCATTACATATGCAAGAGGAGTAATATGGCCTCCCTCCCCTCCTAATAAAAGTTTGCCAAACGGTAGGCAAACAGGTTTACATTTACGACGCTGAAGTTGGCATCTGATTCGCAACTTCCAATTCGGCAGTTAAGGGGAAACTTAAGGGAAACTTAATTTACAGTGCTGAGCGTCCGATCCTCCATTTTTTGCACCTCTTACTTTTGTGAAAGCGTTTTAGGTAAAGCCTTAATGCTGTCTGGAAGCCATTTTCACATCTGTGAAAACTTTATTGTATTTGTGAAAATACAAAATAGGGAGATTTCACTGCTTTTTTCACATCAAGACCACATTGGACCAGGTCCAGATCCAAAACCACTATAGCTAGACTTGTCAAATCTGGACTAGATCATCCCAGAGAGCCGAAAGATTCTTTAAAACACAGTTTCAGATTTGTGAAACCTTTATTGGATTTGTGAAAATGCAAGAAAGAGACATTTCACTGCTTTTTTCACACATAGACCACATCAGACAAGGTCCAAATCCAAAACCACTATACCTAGACTTGTCAAATCTGGACCAGATTATCCCAGAGAGGCTAAAGATTCTTCAAAACACAGTTTCAGATTTGTGAAACCTTTATTAGATTTGTCAAAATGCAAAAAAGGGACATTTCACTCCTTTTTTCGCATATAGACTACATTGTACCAGGTCCAGATCCAAAACACTATACTTAGATCTGTCAAATCTGGTGGTGAAAGTTACCTGACTGCAATGGGAGCTAACATTACAGCAGTGGCCAGGAAAACAAAAAGTTGTTATCCTATCACCATTACAGTAAAATACATCCTCTTGCTTGTTTTTTTCCAAAATGCAAACCTGAGCCACTAACTAGCTGCTTTCTATGTCCTCCTCTCACCATCTGTCCTCTCTGCAGACACACAGTAAATACATGCACATGTATGAGGCTTAATGAGGCTTAACGAGGAGGGTGTAGCCACAGGTCGGCTGGGCCTAGCTAGTTTACCGCAACCAAAATCCAACAACTGTGCTAAATCATTTTTTCCCCTTGTCAATCCAAAAAACAAACTTTAGCTGCCAACTAATGTTAGTTGTTTCTGCCCTCTTCTCCGCCTGCTGTCCTCCACCTCTTTACTAGCAAAAAGTAACTTTAAGTTCGCTATGGGCAAGTTCCGAAACTTAGCTCAGCTAACTAGCATGTGCAAAGAAAACAAACTGTGCTGCTTGACACTGCCCTTAAATATCAAAAAGCATACCACCATACCTCACCTTGCTTCTCTTTTCTGAAAGATAAACATGAGTTGCTAATTAGCTGCCACACAGTCTCTTCTTCCCTCCAGTCTGATCTGAAGCAACTGCAGCTAGCTCTCCTACAAAATGTCTCATGTCATAAGACAAGTGACCATGGGAAGTTAGGCTACATTGCTAATATTATTAATCTAATCTAAACCAGTTCATATGCCCCAAAAGGATTTTAAACACGGTGGCCAATTAATATAAAATATGCAGAGTTAAACTAAAAGTTAAACTAACTATATTTTCATCAAATAGATATATGATATTGCATTAAATTGCATTTTACACCAAAAACACATCACTTAGTTACTGTTACTTGCAAAAACTAAACATTATATTTACAAAGAAGCTACATTTGCAAATATAAATGCTTACCTGAATGTGTTTAATCCTCCAGTACATCCATTTGTCCACGCAGCTGCTTTCCACTTTTAATTTTTAAATTGTGGATGTCCAGGGACCTTGAAGCCCCTCCCACATGCACACAGCCAATCACAAGAAAGCCCGCCTAAATCGCATTGTGTGTATCGAAAATGTGTATGAAAGTGCAATGCAGCCACAATCTGTAGGATGCGCTGTTCTGTACACTGGAATACACTCAAAATCAGGTCAAGTGGTCTAAAAGGACTTTCAAAGAAAACGAGAGGATACGTTATTTAGACACTACCAAATGCAGTTACACTCTCTGAATTATGAGGACTATGGCATAGTCCGCCTATTATCCTTAGGTCCGCGTAGACCAGGTGCGTAGTCAGGTGCATTGTCTGTCTATACCATATAAACGCACACACACACACACAAAGTTACATATACACATACATTTAGACGGTTTTGATGTTGGTATACTATATTTTATCTAATGTTGTGTTATTACTAATATTACTGTTTTTATGTATTGTCCAAATATTTGGTCAGTTTGTACTTGGATGCTTTGGCAAAAATGTTATCCACCTACAGTATTTGTAGCAGATCTATTACATCAAGGGTGGATTTTGTGGTCTTATATAAAGCTTTAAACCAGAAAGTAACATAATGTATACTTTATGTACACTCAGTGTGTATTCACACATTAACTAAACGCATTTAGTGACATGACCTAATCTACTACCAGGGTAGATCATAATCCTCAGGGAAGATCATTACATTGTTATCATGGTTATACCATCCCTGCTGTCTGTGCACAGCCATGGCATACCAGTGGGCCCTATCAACATAATAAGGAAATGATTTTAATGGATATACCTGCAATGTTGCATTGTGTGCCTGCTGCATGTAAACGTTCACTGACAATGCATTCAATTTGTTTTGGCAAACAAACAAGAGTTTATCAATATCAGTACTTCTGTGCAGCATCTCTGCAGGTTGCCATACAAAGCTTTGGGGTTCAGTGGCCTACCCTAGGAGAAGTTGGGGATCAAAGCGCCAAGTGATTAGTGGACATCCCACTCTGCCTCCTGAGCCACAGCAGAATGATAAGTAGGCCACGTATATGTCGGCCAATACCAGTAAATTCAGTGGAGAGATGTCAAAGATATGTTTGAGGTCATTTACGAACCGTGGGCTCTTCTCATTTCTCTATTTTGTGCCTCCTTCTTTCCTTTCTCCTCAGTCCTTCTGACTGTGACCTGGAATTCGATCTCAGCACGCCATCTTGAAGAATGTCTAAGTTCCTAAAATGCATCTCGAGGAGAGAGGAGGCTTGCGGAGGAGCTATGAGTGAGGATACACAGAAAAAAAAGAAAGCGTTTTCTTTACTCAAGAAACACCAAGTCTATAAAGTCTAATGGGTTTTTTTTATTTGTCATATAGTCATAGCCAGTATTGTCTTCATTAGCCTGTTCACAGCACTTAATCTTTTATAATGAGAGATTTTGGCCAAATGTATTCAATGACAGGAAAAACTGAGCGCACACATAGCTACAATAAACTTTGTAACCTGTACGAAGAGCCAGCACCCATTTTGGTGCCCTAGGTGAGATTAGGGTTTGGATTAGGATTTGGTGCCCAATAATGCAATAATAATGACAACATAGCAGTGTACTATCAATTACACAGAGAACACAAATAATGGGTTTAATTTACATGCTTTAGCTTCAGACTCAGATAGTATAGATCCAGTAGATAGGGGTTTCAAATATTTTATGAGTGCATCTGGACAGTTATAGAGTAGATATTAGCCTATTACAAGCAAAACATGTAACTGCAGAGTAGGACACTAAAATCTAGATAGCGTCAGCCATTATGAGTTAATTTAAGTTCACTGATATTGGTTAGCAGAATTTCAGCACAATGAATGTCTTACGTTCTAGGAAGGAGCAGTTATTCAGATATCCAGATTCAGATATCCTTCAGTCTGTATCTGAGAGTCTAGCAGCTATCATAGCATCATTAGCATTAGCATTATTGCTACTTAACTAGCTACTAATGTACATTAAATGTCTACACACAAAACGGCATTTAAATGTTAAGACAAGATACCTTTATATTTGGCTTTATTTTCCTCCTCCTCTTTCCTACGTTTTCTTAATTGAAAACCTGAAGGCTTGGACCTTTTCATTATGAGCTAAATAGTTTACTTTAGTTTATCTTGATTCTTTCATGAAAACACGATATGTGCCTCTTGACCCCTGCTCATTAGTCAGGGATTTTGGCTGTCTACAGACGCGCCTGTCAGTGCGCACAGCAGAGAACAAGTGCAGCCAGGTGCCAGGTGCAAAGTGTATTTCTTTATTTGTTGCTGCACGCAAAGAAAATGAGGAAGGGCGCCCATCGGCACATGTTTATTTATTTTCACTGGCAACTTTTTTTTTTTTTGAGGGCGGCCAGCACACTCCCAGGAAGGTGGCGCCCTAGGCAACCGCCTAGTTCGCCTATGCCAAGGGCTGGCTCTGCCTGTACGTTAATGATAACGTAATGCGATGCCTCACATGCGGCCGTTCTAATCGATGACGGACAATACGCATAGCTTGACATTCGCTGGGCAAAAACCTCGTAACTCCGTTTGAGCTTAATTTTGGTAAAATATTAATAATGTAATAAAACAGGCAAGTATCTGACCATATATAAATACACAATACCAACTTTGACGACGTGGCATTCAATTATTTTAAATACACAGGGTTTTTTTCATTTCCTGAAAAGTAAAGTAAAGTTTTGGACATACAAGGTTTCCACCCCACAGCGACGAAATACTTTGTATAGATAGATAGACATGAGTGTGTCTGTATATAATATATCACTCAATCATATATGTCACTGTTTATTTGTATAGTTTTTAGTATAGTTTTTATACTAGCATTTGTAGTGCTTCACACAATATGTGTGTTAAATAAAAGGAAAAAAAAGTTAGTTTTTTTGCAAATACAAAATATATGACATCCTTACATTCTTGTCACATCACGCCATGTTGTGAATTGAATTAAATGTAAATATATAAATTGTCATGAACAGTTATTCTCATCTGACAGAGATCATAGAATACAGCAGTAGACTATAACAAAACAATGGACAGATGATGCAGCTGTGCCACACGTCACACATCATCAAACATGTTTATGTTTTGTGTGTGTGCTACAATACAAACAAGAAGAAATTCAGAAAAATGACAAATATGGTTTGTTTATTAATTGACATTGAGTCCAAAGAGCGCGTTGGCTTTTTTCAGTGTGACACACACAGTTTGTGGCAAGAAAAAAAAGTGTAAAATCTATTACGGAACTCTAAAGGTCAGTTCAGACCAAAGATTCCCGACAAGACGAAACCGTTTTAGAACGTTGCAGGGAAAAGTTGCAACGGTATGAACTGGCCCATCTCAAGTCGGCTGATGGCGTCGCCTGCGACTCAGCTTGTCAAATTGCCAGCGGCTGGTTTTAGAATGTAAGGCACGTCACCTCTTTCAACAGCCAGTCAGCTCGTAGCAAAGTCAGCCAGTTATCTTAGCCCGCTCGTTTTTCTATGTTTTCGCCATTTCATCAATACTAGAAATGCAACTGTAGCAAGTAACTCACTATCACTATCCTCATTCATATTTTAAAACGCTACAAATTATATCCAGCTACAAAAGAATGGAAGTACAAAGAATCGCAGTTTCAACTCGTCTCTTCGCACATCTTTGGTCTAAACTGGGCTTTAGATTAAACACCCATGGGCCCATGGTGGTCTTGACCCATTATTGTACTGTAGAGACAGTCAGTCACTATTTGGAATGTCAATTCAATTCAAATTTAATTGTATAGCACCATTATCATACAAAAGCAGTTCAGAGTGCTTTACATTAAAACAGAATAAAAAAGCAAACGTGCAAATAAACAGACATTCATACATACACATAAAAATACATATACATACACACATAGAAACAGACTGTACAAATACAGTGTTATTTTAAGAGAATGCTCAAGAAAAAGGAACGTCAACCTGTTCCATTCTTTAGGTGCATAATTACTGAATGCCATCTCACCAGATTTTGAAAGTGCTCCAGGCACATGGAGGAGCCTTGTGACTGAAGAGATCTAAACTGAGAGCATGTCTGATATATACTGTGGAGCCAGACCAGCAAGTGCTTTGTAAACCAACAGGAAGAATTTATTCTGAAATTGAATATTCTCAAAGAAACAGGTAGCCAATGAAGGTTTTGGAGGACTGGCGTTATATGGTCTGATCTTTTTGTCCTGGTTAGTACTCGTGCGGCTGACATCTAGATAACTTCTCATCTGTGGATTGTTTTGTTTCGAAGACCCATAAACACAGACTTGCAGTAATCTAGCCTGCTCATGACAAATGCATGCAGTTCACCATCCATTGTCACACCTAGGTTTTTAATTTGGTCACTTGTTTTAAAAGATTTGGACTCCAGGTACTTGCAGACCAGCTGTCTTTGGGCTTTAGCACCTACAACCAAAATCTCAGTTTTCTCCCTATTCAGCTGAAGGAAGTTTCAAGGTCAAGGTCAAGGTTTCTTTATTAGTACCCAAGGGTACATTTTTTGTTCATGAGACATGAGTTTCAGCAATCCAGAGTCAAAAACAAGACATTGCAGTGGCACAGAATCACAAGACAACAATACATAAAAGTGTAAGAACTCCTAACAACTCCTAAGAAGGTCATGAGAAAGTGCTTCTAAACACACCTATTCACCCATACCCTCAAAGCTTAAAGTGCCATACATGGGCAAGGTGCATCATATCATGCTAGCTTTATTCAGTAGTGCAGTGGCTGTGGGTACAAAACTATTTCTGTACCATTTTCTTCTCCACCTAGAGGCCACAAACCGATGGCCGAAGTGAAGGAACTGGAATTCGCTGTGCAAGGGGTGTGAGCTGTCATGAATGGATAGAGCTCACCTTACGCTGCAGCTGTGTGGAGAAAAGAACTGATAGGTTGATAGGTCTAGCCCACTTGACAATATGATTTAGAGAATTTTTGTTTTGCAGACAGATTACCAAACCATGACACAATGGAAAAAGACAAGATAGATTCAATAAAAGCATGATAAATGAGTGTCATCATGGTTTTATCATTGCAAAAACAGGCCAGTTTACTGAGACAAAACAGATGCTGATGTCCCTTTTTACAAACTACCTCACAGTTCTTCTCAAAAGTCAATTTAGAGTCTATGACTGTTCCAAGATATTTGTAGCTTTCTACACAGTCCACAGCCTGGTCTTTAATGATCATAGTATCATACGTTGAAGGATGAGTTCTGAAGTCTATGATCATATCCTTTCTTTTGGATATGTTTAGCTCCAAGAAAGATTCATCACACCAAGTGACAAACTCATCAATGACTGGGCCATGGCTGCACTCACTATCATGTAGCAGACTCACAATGACTATCTCGTCTGCAAATTTCATTATGGTCCTGTTGCTTACTTATGCTTACTTTGTGTACAAAATGTAAAGTAAGGGTGAGAGAACACAACCGTAGGGTGAGCCAGTAGATAATCTGATAAAACACTGTTTACTTTCACTCTTTTTTTTATTTCTATCTTCTCCCAGACAAAATGCTGGTTATCTTTGAGTTTACATCTAAGTCCCTCGACTTCATCTCTAAAGTCAAACCGATCAAATCTTACATATAATTTACTAATAGCATTGGCAAATTCTCTATTTGACCTAAAGCCCTCCACAGTAATGTTGCTTCTATTCTTACTTTGTTGTAAACCTACAATTGCTTTCATACCAGACCAGGCTGAGGTAAGATTCCTCTCCGCCAGTTTACTTTCTATATTAGTTTTGTACCTTTGTTTAGCCCATAGGATTTCTGCTTTCACCTCCCTTTTGGCTGTATCTATTTCAGAAGCTGCTCCTTGACTGAAGGACAACTTCTTCTGTAAACTAGACTTAACTGCTTTAGACATCCAAGGTTTATTATTGGGGTAAACTTTAATCTTTTTGGTAGGAATAATCATACCCTCACAGAAAGTAATATAGGAACAGATTACATCAGTGAGTTCATCAATGTCCTTGCAAGAGTCTTTGAACATCTCCCAGTCAGTGCAGTCAAAACAGCCCTGAAGACAAGCAGTGGATTCCTCAGACCAGATTTTAACCTCTTTGGTCTGGATTTTTTCTCTCTTTAGGACAGATGTATATGTAGAGAGAAGAAGCACACAATTGTGGTCTGCAGAACCTAAGGGAGGCAGGGGAATTTATTTATATGCTCCCTTAACTGTACCATAGCAGAGCTCTAATGTCTTCTTCTGCCTGGTTGGACAAGTTACGTGTTGGTAAAAGTTTGTCAAAGACTTTTATCGGAACACATGATTAAAATCTCCAAGTATAAAATTTGGTGCTTCGGGTGAAATGGACTGTAGTTTTTGTACTACATCTACATAGTGCTAGTGGCAATGGCAGGGTTTGCTTTTGGGTGAATATACACAGTTGTAATATTTGTGAGAATTCACGGGGTAAATAAAAGGGACAGAGCGACACAGATAAAAGTTCAAAGCGAGCAGAGTCTTTCTCTGACAGTCACATAGCTACAGTAGTGCTTATTGACGTAGAGGCACATGCCCGTTCCAGGCGAAATGGAGTACCAAATCCATCTATAGACAGATCACTGTCCAAGTCCTATTCGGTAAGCCACGACTCTGTAAATGCCATGACACAGCTGTCTCTATAGTCTCGGAGAAAGCGCACATTTCCTTGTAGCTTATTCCTTAAGGCCTGGACATTTCCCATAAGCAGGGAGGACATGGGAATATGGGTGAGCTGCTGTTTCCTTATTCGCAGCCTGAACCTCCTCTCTTCCCCCGCTTCCTTTTCTTAACTCCACTCGAATGATCACAGATCGGGGTTTGCTGTAATCCCGTCGAATGAGGTCGGGCAACTGAGGATCTAGCGTTAGCCCAATGTTTCGATTCTGTGTATTCCACTGCAGCAGGAAGTCCCTAGTGTATTTTATCCTTGATGAATACGACGTGACCCTGCTGCAGCCGAAGATTAAGTTGATCAAAGTCCATAAGGCAGTGATAATTAAAAGATCCAAAACACGCACACAGTCACTAAAAACAAAACCATATAGGACGCAGAAAACCCCCCACTGCCGGTCGCAGCATGAGCATGCGCCCTGACTTGCATGGATGGCATGCTGCCATCCAGTGGTTGATTTCTTCCAAGCAGCTGACGAGAGTTTATGGGTTGGAAGTTGTCTGCGGATAGTGACATGAGAAGCTGCGCGTCATCAGCATTATTATGGTAGCTGATGTTATGTTTGCTGATAATGTAGCCAAAGGGAAGCATGTATAAGTTAAATAGAAGAGGACCAGGATGGAGCCCTGCGGGACCCCACACACTAGAGCAGTTTCTGTGTTATGAGATGCGGAAACCAGACTGGAATTTATTGTAAATATCATTGTCTGGTAGCAGTTCAGTTACTGATAAAACCTTCTCGATGATCTTCAGGTTGTTCTTTTTTAGTGGTCTTCTGGAGAGAACAGTTTACTATTGACAAGATGTTGTTGGTTAAAAAATTAAAAACAGATTTAAAAAAGGATGCTGGAAGTGGATCAAGGTGGCTCGTGGAGGACTTAAGTCGAATTATAGCATCAGTGAGGTCTCTGGACTCTACAGTGGAGAAATGCTTGAGATCGTTGGCATGCAGTCGTGGAGGTATGTCGTGGTTGGCAGTGAGGTTAGTAATTGAGATATTACCCCTGATGTTAAGAATTTTGTCGTTAAAAAATGATGCAAATTCATTGCATTTGGAGGTTGAGAAAGTATCAGAAGAAACAGCAGGGGAGGGGCTAATGAGTTTATCAATGGTTGAGAAGAGGTGTTTTGGATCGTTTTTGTGGGTGTCGATAGGAGTTGAGAAGAATTCTTTTCTGGCCTGTTTCAAGCTGTTGTAGTTCCTGAGGAAGTTTTTGAAAACGTCCCAGTCAACATGCAGTTTTGTTTTTCTCCACCTCCTCTCAGCTTTTCGGCAGTCTCTTTTTAGCTGCTTTATGATCTCAGCTTTACGTTTGCTAGAGATTTTTTTGGATCTTAGTGGTGTAGCATTATTGATACTGTCAAACAGAAGGCAGTTAAAGCGATCAGCCAGGTCATCACAACTGCTTCTCCTAGATAAAGGCAACAGGGAGGACTTTGCACTAAGAAAGTGGGTTTGAAAAGACTGCACTGATCTATCGCAGAAGTACCATCTACTTGTGATGGCTCCATCAGCAGCTAATAGTACACTGAAGAAAACACAGTAATGGTCAGACAGTGCTACATCATTGACAGTGCTTCCTCTGATGTCAGTACCCATGGAAATGACATGGTCAAGTATGTGTCCGAACTGGTGAGTTGGCTCCTCAACATGTTGGGTCAAGTCAAACAACTGCAATAAATCATTGAAATTGACACTGTGGAATTATCGATGTGAATGTTAATATTTTATTAACATTAACATCAATACCATTACCATAGTATTACTTTACATCTGTATGTAGAACTATACTACTGTATGTTCTCTTTCCTCCTGCTCACGCTTGCTCTCTCCCTCTCCTTCTCTCTCAACCCAACCGGTCGAAGCAGGTGACCGCTCACCCAGAACCTGGTTCTGCTCGAGGTTTCTGCCTGTTAAAAGGGAGTTTTTCCTTGCCACTGTTGCCTAGTGCTTGCTCATAGTGGGAATTGTTGGGTCTCTGTAAATATAAAGAGTACGGTCTAGACCTGCTCTATATGAAAAAGTGCCCTGAGATAACTTTGTTATGATATGGCGCTATATAAATAAAACTGAATTGAATTGAAAAACTGAATGTTGAAATCACCAGAAAAAATTACTTTGGTAAAATTGATACAGATATTTGATAGCAGATCGGCAATGTCACTCATGAATTCAGAGTTGTATTTAGGTGGTCAGTACATTATCAGAAGCAGGACTGATGTGTCACATTGTAAATTTACAGCAAGATATTCAAAACTCTGGTAATCTCCGAGTGAGACCTGAAGACAGTTTAAAGAATCAGAGAAAATGGCTGCTATTCCCCCATCTTATTTGCCCTGCCTAACAGAGTGCAGGAAGTTGTAACTGGGGGGTGATGCCTCACGCAGGGTGAAGAGGGGACAAGAAGGGTCATTATCCTCGGTAAGTTTGCTGACCATAAATGACTTATTGGTCAGGAAACGGACATTTAATAGAGTACAATTAAGAGCATGTGAGGTAGGCCTGAGGTATGAGGTAGAATGATTAAGAGTGATGGGGATGAGGTTACCGGGATTAGCTTTAGAAATACCTCTGTTTATATTAACTGACCTATCAGAAATCATAACAGGAATAGCAGGTGGGAGTACAGATACAGACCTACAGGGAAGTCTTTTTTAAAAAGGTCAATCTGGGCTGTTACAGTAAGTGGAATCATATGTACAGGTGGAGCTGTCCACCGCTAGTGTGTTGTTTTGATGATGTCAGCCGAGGGGACACACGTGTGGTGTAGACCATACAGGATGTTGTTTGTCAGCACACATGAGCCCCATACACTGAGGTGCAGATCGTCCTTTGCAAAAAGTTCGACACGATTCCAGAAGAGATTAAAGTTGTCGATATAGCCCACGTCGTACATGGCACAGATTGAGGACTCAGCAGCCTACTTAAGTGCTCAATGCCATGGTGCGACACAGGGGTGGGACTGGAGATGAAGACCTGACCAGCATGGGATACACGAATAACATTAAAAAGATGAACAAAGTCAGCCTTCAGCAGTTTAGATTGCCGACACGAATTATAATTTGTTCCTGCATGAATGATCAGTTGCTTCACAGTCGGGTGTGTTATGACCCTGGCCTAGGGGTAAACCGGTGCACAACATAAAGAAAGTGACTCCCTCCCTTTCCCTGCTCCCAAAGATAGTCAGTGCCACAACGGATGCAGTCCAAACAGGAATGATTTATTCATTTCTCAGGGTATAATTGACATCAGGGAGAGCACAGCCAAAACAACAAACAAAGCAATCTATGAGAACCCAACTAAATTACCTAACCCAACAAAACAGGAAAAGAAATACAGGGATCTTACCTAACTCCCTAACATAAACAGGAGAAAACAATTGTAGAAACAAAAACAGCTTCTCTCCCCTACAGATACCCGGACTGCTCTTTTAACAGTATTTTATGTAAAACAGCTAAACACATTAGCACTAAGATCACTTTAAATCCAATGGCACGGCATAGTCTGGTTGGGAGTCAGGCAAAAGGAGGGAGTCCCGTCAGCCTGGACAGAGGCCATTTTAAAGTAGGTGCCATCAGTCTCCCGTCCAATCACCAGCCACTACCTGGAACTGAACATACTAAGAACATTGTAAACAGCACTACCCTCAGGCAGGGAGGGACCACACCCTCAAAATCAGTCACTCACCACACATGACCCAGGGTCATAACACCCCCCCACCTAAGATCAAACATTTCATCCCCCAAAAGAAATGTTTTGATTCCTAACACCCAGCACGAGACAAAGCATCAGCCACAAGATTATCAGTCCCTTTTATGTGGTGGATCTCAATGTTGAAATCCTGCAGCAGTAATGACCAGCGCATAAGACGCTGATTGTGATTTCGCATACGGGATAAAAACACAAGGGGATTGTGGTCTGAATACACCAGAACGGGTACTGAACTCGAACCAACATAAACTTCAAAATGCTGTAGTGCCAACAGCAATGCCAGGGCTTCCTTCTCGATTGTGCTATAATTCACTTGGTGCTTATTCAGCTTCTTTGAGAAATAGCACACAGGATGTTCTATACCATGATCATCCTCCTGCAAGAGAACAGCACCGGCACCGTAAGCACTTGCATCTACCTCCATCTTAAAGGGACGCGCAAAATCAGGCGCAGCCAAAACAGGTGCAATGCAAAGAAGAGCCTTAGCAGAATCAAATGAGTCCTGGCACTCCGCCGTCCAGACAAATTGATTAGACGGACTTACCAAGCTAGTGAGGGGTGCCACTACACTTGCAAAATTCTTACAAAACCCACGATAATAGCCGCACATTCCCAAAAACCGGCGGAGCTGCCGCCGTGTTTCTGGCACAGGGAACTCCAGAATAGCCTGCACTTTGGCTGACAAAGGGCGCACCTGCCCCACTTGCTTTCCCAAGTAAGTAACCACAGCCTTACCAAACTCACATTTAGCCAGATTCAGCGTCAACGAAGCACCCTCTAAACGGCGGAATATCTCACTCAAAGCGTCTACATGCTCAGCCCAGGTAGACGAATAACACACAATGTCGTCTAAGTACGCCTCGCAGTTTTTGACACCAGAAAGGACTTTATTCATCAGCCTTTGGAATGTGGCCGGAGCATTTCCTGTGTGGTCTCACGAATGGCGAACAGTAACAGTGGCAGAGCCTCATCCCACTCCCTGTTAGACTCCACACAAAACTTACGTAACATGGATTTCAGCGTCTGATGAAATCTCTCCAATGCGCCCTGACTCTCCGGGTGATACGCGCTAGAGACCTGATGCTTGACAGACAACTCTGCCATCACCTGTGCAAAAACCTTGGACATAAAGTTAGACCCCTGATCAGTTTGGATGCGCTTTGGCAACCCAAAGGTGGAAAAGAACTTAATCAAGGCTTTCACCACAGCTTTAGCTCGCAACGTGCGCAGCGGGACGGCCTCAGGAAAACGGGTGGCTGTGCACATTATGGTAAGCAGGTACTGGTGACCAGCCTTGGTTTTTGGCAAGGGTCCGACACAATCCAGTATCACATGCTCAAAAGGTTCGCCCATTACAGGAATGGGATGTAACGGAGCTGGAGGAATAACCTGATTTGGTTTGCCTGCTATCTGGCAAACATGACAAAAGCGACAGAACTTCACAACATCAGATTTTAACCCAGGCCAAAAAAAATATTGGAGGACCCGGCTATATGTTTTCTTTATTCCCAAATGGCCAGACAGACCGTGGTCATGGGCTAAACTTAAGACTTGGAGACGGAACTCTTTTGGCACAACCACCTGAGTAACTACATCACACTCCATCCCAGCTCTTGGAGACCATCTACGCAGCAAAACACCATCATCAAACAGGTAAGTTACAGACCGCGTCCCCTTTCCCTGTACCTGAGCAGCAGACACACATTTAGCCAACGTAACATCAGCTTGCTGAGCCTTGGTGAGCTGATCTTTATCCACTGCTAAACACAAATCCTTCTCATCTGGTACCACCTCAATCGAAACAGGCACCCTTTTAACTTCTGAAAATGAGGGGCTGACTAAATCATCAGACCTATTCAAAAACGAATCAGAAAGGTCCGCTAAATCACCAAGCTTACGAGCCTGGGCACGCGTCACAACACACGCTGGAAAAATAGGCGGCGCATCAAGCACAGCAGGAGCCACAACACACACATCAGCAGTAGGATTTTCAGTTACCTCAGGAGTAGTTGGAAAAACTTTGTCTCCAGCCAAATCATTGCCGAGAATGAGATCAACCCCTGCAATAGGGAGCCGATCACGTACCCCAACTCACACTGGACCAGACACCAGTGAGGAGGAAAGTGTCACTGTATGCAGTGGCACGCATAAAACACTCAGTTTAACTCCCCACACCAATGGATCCACAGTACGATTGGCCAGAAAAAGGTACCACACCACGTCGGGCCAGGGAATGTTTTGCCCCAGTGTCTCTTAGGATAATAATGGGAACCCTGTCTACTTCATTGCCAGTTATGGAAAAAAAAACCTGCGTAACGAAAGGCTTAAAGTCATCATCAATTTCCCCTTTAAGCGACTCTGTCAAAACCTCAGGCTGGCTAACAAGTGGCTCACCCTGAATTAATCCTACAGCAGAGGGGATTTTAGCTTTTGACTGTTCTTTTTGTTTCAGAACAGGACAAACAGCAATTAAGTGGCCAGTTTCATGACAATAAAAACGTTCGCAAGTCCCACCCGCTGCCAAATGATTGCGCCGGAAAACTTTAGGTGACCTTTTTTTATATTCCACAGGTAGCCCACCCAGAGATTCGCGTTGCACCGAAGAAACAAAAACACTTTTATGGGTTAGAGTAAACTCATCTGCAAGGACCGCAGCTTCCGCGAGAGACGTAACTTTTTGTTCATTTAGATAAACAACAATGCGCTCCGGCAAACACTTTTTAAACTCCTCCAGAAGCATAAGTTCCCGCAGCGGGGCATAATCACTGACTTTACTGGCTTGACACCATTTATCAAAAAGAACGCCTTTCTCACGCGCGAACTCAACATAAGTCTGGTTGACACTTTTCCCACAATTTCTGAATTTCTGTCGATATGCTTCAGGCACTAACTCATATGCACCCAACACTGTGGCTTTAACAACATCATAATCTAAGCTCTGTTCGACTGTAAGGGTGGCACATACCTCCTGAGCCTTCCCTACTAATTTACACTGAAGCAACAAGGACCAAACATCCTTTGGCCAACTCAAAATAGCTGCAATACGCTCAAATGCGTTAAAATACGAATCCACCTCAGACTCTCTGAATGGTGGAACGAGTGCAATATGCTTGCTCACATCAAAGCTGTGTCGGGGCTGGGTTTGCTGTATGACATGTGAGTGGGGAGCGATACCAGGCTGGCGTTCCAGCTCTAGCGCTTTCACCCTTAGGTGCATAGCCTCCACCTCTAACTCCCGATTTCTCACCTCCACTTCCTTGATGCGGAGGGTCAGTCGGAGCTCCTCCACCGACATCCCTGGCGTAAGAGGAGGATCTGTATGAGCGGACGCGATGGGCGGCACCGGATCTCGGAGCTCCACCTCCGCTTTCCCACCTCCTTCCGCCGTGAACAGATCCGCAAACAACCTTCCAACCAACAGCTGTCTCAGGTCCTCTTTCCTTGCATTTAATGGCACTTGCACTTCAAAGAGGTTAGCAATGAGCATCAAATCCACTTTCCTACATTTATTCAGTTGTTGTAGTGTAGGGTTTACTGCAAACCTATCCAAATCAAACTCCATAGTGCCACAACAGAGAAAAATGCCAACCAGAAATATGGCAAAATGTGCCACAATACCTACCGCGCTTACCCAACGAAACATAAGGGAGAAAACAGACGAGCCCCCAATTTATGTTACGACCGGCCTAGGGGTAAACCGGTGCACAACATAAAGAAAGTGTCTCCCTCCCTTTCCCTGCTCCCAAAGACAGTCACTTTCTTTATGTTGTGCACCGGTTTACCCCTAGGCCGGTCGTAACAGGTGCCTTTTAAGGATGGATGGCACCTTTTGAGCTGTGTCCAGAACTTTGGCACCTGGATAACATCATGGCTTCAGCTCCAGATATTCTGATTACTGTAATAAGCCTGTGTGATCAATGAGATCCATGAATCCAGTAAACAACATGATGAACATTATTGCAGCTCATCGGTCTCAGCCCACTGCTACCTTAGATAACAGCAGTGAAGGCGAGTGATGTGCTGTGACTCACTGTTATTAGATGGTGTCTTTGATGATGACGGCTGTCTAATTCCTTGTGAAACAGACTGGCAGCTCAGGGTTAAATTTTGGAAAATGGAAAATGAGGGCAGAATCTTCTGTTCCTGCGAACTCTGGATAAACAAGCCAGTCAGTCCTTATCACAAGCTTTTGCTAAATATTTCTGCAGGCTCTCCCAGAGAACTCTGCATTCTCCACTGTCTGTGTTTTTAACAGAAATCCACTTTATTTTATGTAATATATGTAAATTGTAGGCCATGCAGCAGAAACTTGTTTAACTGCTAAATTCTTGTAATAAATGTCATATCTGTTTGGACCTTAAGTAAAATGTCTGGGGTAAAGTATTTCTTTTAAAATAGCATCACTACAGTGGCCACATTCATTTAGAAATTTTATATGAAAGAGCCCATATTTTAGACTTCCTGTGTTCCTGGATTATTTTTCCTGCTTTCTGTATCTAAACTCTCCATGAAAATGAGAATTCTGCAGATAAGGAATCCATAATTCAGCTCCAGCTGTTAATTACAATGTGTGTAATGACTTCCTCCAGCCTCTTTCACTTCAGTGCTGCCATTTCCACAGAGCTGCAGTGTCCAAGGAGGCTTTGTCCTAGATTCTCCAAACTCAATGGCTACAGCAGTGTAATGACAGTGAGAACACTGTGGGGGAGGCCTCATAACCATTAGTAGTTGGACCAGTCTAAACTCCTGTAATATAAAGGCAGGAGGATTATGACCTGTAATCACTGACTCTCAGAAAAACCACAAATAGAATCTTCACAGAAACCTTTATAACAAACGTTTCATAACTATATGCAGTAACGCCACACTACATTTAAGAGTGCAAATATTATAGATAGCTGAACTAACTTATAGGGGAACCGAATTTATACATCAATGTGTGTTTCCAGGTGTTGGGGAGTAAACCAGTGGTGTAGTGCACTACACCACGGAATTGCGTATACACACTTCTAAAGCCCCTCTGATGCGCATCATTCAGTAGTGTGATGCAAGCCAACATTTTTTTCCCTGGATGGCGAAGGCATGACTCGCCCTATTCCAGGGTTTTCCGTACCATTAGGTTATAACATGCAGCGCCAAAGTGTTTTTTCCAACAAGTCCACCAGCATAAACGACAGAATAGGTTGTTTGCCAATGACTCCCATGACATATATAGGCGTATAGGTGTATAGGCTTCGTCGTCATGGTAACAATAATAAACATATGCTTAATGCTGTGAAACGGTCGCAGTTTGGTTAGGTTTAGGCACCAAAACTATTAGGTTCAGAGCTAAAACATGTAAAATGATGCTCCAGCATAGGGCATTCTCCCTAACCAATCAACAACCAGAATACAATATTGACATTGTGTTGGTGCAATTTCAAAAGAGCAGCAGCTAGCAACTTGCATTTGACCCATTCATCCACCCCAACCTCCTCCTTATGCTGACTTTGTCACTCTTTATACTACCTCACTGGACCAGAACTAGCCCTAAAAGATGGACTCCGCCACCACCAGTAAGTCAACAAAATACATATATGTGTGTCCGATGTGACATTTACTTTTTTGAAAAAGGTACAAAAAACAATGTTTAGAAATATAGAAATATTTTTTAATGATGGGCTGTCTATATAGTTAGTAGAAACACTACTGTTACCCCCATCCCATTCAAGGACGCTACAAACAGGGAATGGTTAAAGTTTACTTTATGCTAATGCTAGTTAGCTGGCTGGCTAATGTTAGCTACCTGACTAGGACGGCCCATTATTAAAAAATATTTCTAAACATTTAGTACCACTTCTGGCTTTTATAATTTAGCAATGTTGTGACCAACCACTAAAATTATTCATTGTAATTTTCTTATTTGTTGCAATAAATAAATATGCAAGATTCTTCATCATACATTGAAATAGTCGGTCATGTTGATGGTTAAAAAATTGAAGAATGAGTATCCTACGAATAACTATCCTAAATGTATAACAAAAATAGTGGAAACACAAATGAGTGTGCAGTACTGTGCCAACAGTGAAGGACCACTTACCTTTGGTGTATACTTTGCTCACTGCTGTCCTAGAACAGTTTTGTCAGTGTTAAACATCACAAAGCTGCAGAAGCTAATTTCCAGAGCTGCAGTAAAATTGCTGTGGTTGAGACAGGTCATTCCATCTGCAGTGCTCTATCACTCAAAGTGGTTCAGTGGAGGGAGAGGTATTTTAGAAAAGACCCAGGACACTCAAATGAAACGAGAACTCGGTGTCAAGTTTAAGTGGGCCAGTTTAAAGTTAAGGTTGATGCAGCACATTGCAAAATTACCTTCTCTTTCCACAGACAGCACATGCTGCTATGTTGCTTACAAATTAGAAAGAGGAGAAGCTGCTGAATCTCCCAAATCTGGGTAATAAAGGGTCATGACACTGAGCACTTCCAAGGCCAGCAAAGTGGAAGACAGATTGACTGCCTGGACAGCCATAGAGAAAAAAAGAGCCAAGTCAGTTGTTGAAGACTCCTGGGAGAGAAGATTGTATTGGTATCAGTTTCCTTCCCACATGACTGGAACAAACCATAAAGAAACACAATTGTATGTCAGTGATATGTCTGGAACTTATAGAATTGTAAATATTGTGATCAGAGGGAGGATGAGGTCAACTATAAGCCCTTTTAACATGGGACTGTAAGGTGGTGACCTTAAACTTGCATTTTCTGATTAAAAACGTAAGTGCTGAAGGCTGAATATTATAGCTGGGTGACAATTCATTATTATTGATTATCATCTCTCTAGATAATGGCACAGCCCTGTCTCTTAGAAATCACATTTATATACTACTAATTAACAGCAAATATCTGCAAAGTCATAAAATGTTTCTATACTGAATAGGTCTGCAAAATGGTCAACAACAACATATTTACCATTTTTACAGTTCTGCCTCAGCAACTAAAGCGCTTGGTTAAGGTTAGGGAAAGATGGTGGTCTTGATTCGATAGAGAAAAAGTCAACAGTGACTTAAAGATTGAGACACAATGTATGTATGTATTAATGTTTTAACTGCAACTATCATCTTTCCCTTCTTAACCAAAGTGCTTTTGTTGTCTAAACATAACCATATTGCCCCTCTAAAAAAGAAGATAATAAAACAGAGGAGGTTAGCTCCATGGTATAACCCCCAAATTAAATCAAACATTGCGAAAACTTGAAAGGAAATGGCGTTCCACCAATCTGGAAGAATCATGTTTCGCCTGGCAAGATAGTCTTAAAATTTATAGGAAGGCCCTCTGTAATGCCAGAGCAGCCTACTACTCATCATTAATAGAGGAAAATAAGAACAACCCCAGGTTTCTGTTCAGCACTGTAGCCAGGCTGACAGATAGTCACAGCTCTGTTGAGCCATGTATTCCTATAGACCTCAGTAGTAATGACGTTATGAGCTTCTTTAATGATAAAATAAAACTATTAGAGACAAAATTCAGCACCTCCTGCCCTCAGTTGGTACTGACTTATCTTCAAACACAGGTACCTTAGAACCAACTGTACAACTTGATGTACATTTAGACTGCTTTTCTCCCATCAACCCTAGTCAACTAACTTCAATTATTTCCTCATCTAAGCCATCAATGTGTCTCCCGCCGTCCCAACTAGGCTGCTTAAAGAAGTTTTACCCTTAGTTAGCATTTCTTTACTAGATATGATCAATCTGTCCATATTAAAAGGCTATGTGCCACAGTCCTTTAAAGTAGCTGTAATTCAACCTCTTCTTAAAAAGCCCACTCTTGATCCAGGGGTTTTGTCAAATTATAGACCTATACCTAACCCTCCTTTTCTCTCTAAGATCCTTGAGAAAGCAGTGGCCAATCAGTTGTGTGAGTTTCTACACAACAATAAGCTGTTTGAGGATTTTCAGTCAGGATTTAGAGTGCATCATAGCACAGAGACAGCACTGGTGAAAGTTACAAATGACCTTCTAATTGCATCCGACAAAGGACTTGTCTCTGTACTTGTCTTACTAGATCTTAGTGCTGCATTCGATACCATTGACCATCACATTCTATTACAGAGACTAGAACATTTAATTGGCATTAAAGGCACTGCACTAAGCTGGTTTAAATCCTATTTATCAGATCAATATCAGTTTGTACACGTTAACGATGAATCCTCTATGCACACCAAAGTTAGTCACGGAGTTCCACAAGGTTCTGTGCTTGGACCAATTCTATTTACCTTGTATATGCTTCCTTTAGGCAATATTATTAGGAAGCACTCCGTAAATTTTCATTGTTATGCAGATGATACCCAAATATATTAATCGATCAAGCCAGATGAAACCAATCAATTAGTTAAACTTCAAGCATGCCTTAAAGACATAAAAACCTGGATGACCTGCAATTTTCTGATGTTAAACTCAGACAAAACCGAAGTTATTGTACTTGGCCCCGAACACCTTCGAAACACATTATCTAAAGATAGAGTTTCTCTAGATGGCATTGCCCTGGCCTCCAGCGAAACCATAAGGAATCTTGGAGTTATCTTTGATCAGGATATGTCCTTTAACTCCCACATAAAACAAACTTCAAGAACTGCCTTTTTTCATTTACATAACATTGCAAAAATCAGGCACATCCTATCTCAAAAAGATGCAGAAAAACTAGTCCATGCATTTGTTACGTCTAGGCTGGACTATTGCAACTCTCTGCCCCAATAAATCCCTTAAGACTCTCCAGCTGATTCAGAATGCTGCGGCACGTTTACTGACAAGAACCAGAAAAAGAGAACATATTTCTCCAATATTAGCTTCTCTACACTGGCTCCCTGTAAAATCAGGTCAGGCACCATCATATCTTAAAGAGCTCATAGTACCCTATTACCCCACTAGAGCACTGCGCTCCCAGAATGCAGGGTTCCTTGTGGTTCCTAGAGTCTCTAAAAGTAGAATGGGAGCCAGAGCCTTCAGCTATCAAGCTCCTCTCCTGTGGAACCAGATCCCAGTTTGTGTACGGGAGGCGGACAACCTCCTCACATTTAAGAGTAGGCTTAAGACTTTCCTCTTTGATAAAGCTTATAGTAGGGCTGACTCAGGTGACCCTGAGCCCCCGACTGTTGATCTCGGCGGATCTTCTTCTCCTTCTCTCTTCTCTCTTTATCCCGCCAAAAGCTCCAACTTCTTCCTGTTTCTCCTGAAAGAGTCTCTTTGCCGCTGTTGTTCCGCTGCTGTCTATTTTGCTTGCTGTTAATGTATTGCTTTGTGTAGTGTTGTTTCCGTTGGTGTTAACATCAATGCCATTACCATATCTATACTGTATTGTGCTGCTGTATGTTCTCTTTCCTCCTGCTCTCTCTCTCCCGCTCCCCCCCTCCCCCTTCAACCCAACCGGTCGAGGCAGATGACCGCCCACCTTGAGCCTGGTTCTGCTCGAGGTTTCTACCTGTTAAAAGGGAGTTTTTCCTTGCCACTGTCGCATAGTGCTTGCTCATGGTGGGAACTGTTGGGTCTCTGTAAATATAAAGAGTCGGTCTAGACTTTCTCTATTCGAAAAAGTGCCCTGAGATAACTTTGTTATGATATGGCGCTATATAAATAAAACTGAATTGAATTGAATTGAATTTAATAGTAGGCTTAAGACTTTCCTCTTTGATAAAGTTTATAGTAGGGCTGACTCAGGTGACCCCTGAGCCAACCCTTAGTGCTGATGATGATGAATGCTGATATAGGCCTAGACTGCCGGGGGACTTCCTATGATCCACTGAGCTCCTCTCTCCTCCTCTTCCTCTCTATCTGTACGCCCTCATATCCCATCAATGCTTGTTACTAACTCAACTTCTTCCCGTGCTTTCTCTCCTCTCTCTCTCTCTCCTTCTGTTGCTTTCTGCAGGTATTTCTGCCTCTGGAGCTGTAGAGTCTGGATCTGTGGTTGCAGGCCACCTGCTGCCCCCGTGTTCCTGCTCTGCACCCGCTGCTGCTATTACTGTTATTGCTCTTATTAGTATTACTATTATAATATTGCTCTTAGTATTATTTCTGTTAATATTAACATCAATATCATTACCACAACTATTACTTTACATCTCTATGTGGAACTGTATTGTGCTGCTGTATGTTCTCTTTCCTCCTGCTCTCTCTCTCCCGCTCCCCCCCTTCCCCTTCAACCCAACAGGTCAAGGCAGATGACCGCCCACCCAGAGCCTGGTTCTGCTCAAGGTTTCTACCTGTTTAAAGGGAGTTTTTCCTTGCCACTGTCGCCTAGTGCTTGCTCATGGTGGGAATTGTTGGGTCTCTGTAAATATGAGGAGTCGGTCTAGACCTGCTCTATTCGAAAAAGTGCCCTGAGATATCTTTGTTATGATATGGCGCTATATAAATAAACTGAACCACATGCAGGACTCAGGATGTGAACCATGGTCTCTGGTGTCAAAGTTCTGCACTTTGTACATCTACCGTCCACCTCCCTACAACTCACAAAAACATAGCACCTCCTTCACTAGAAAAATCGTTGCCACTGAACATAATCCAGGTAGCAATTAAGTTTCCCATCACAATACAATTGGGAAAACAAATTGATATTATATGAACATAATTTCAGGGTTGTGTAACAGTTAAAAGGGAGAAATCTGACCCACTGCTTGCATACATACCAACAAGTCTTCCAAATTTAATGACCAAATACACTGTTGCTCCATGCTCCCCAGAACAACACATAGAAGCATTTTCTGTTCGCCGATATGAACAGGATGACATCACCGATTAAAAAATAAGTTTCTGATCTTACAGTGCTCTGGTTGAGGATTGGTTAGGTTTAGGCACAAAAACAACTTGCTTGGTGTTCCTAAACAATCATGGTCATGGTTAAAAGAAACCAACATTGACTGTCAGGAAACGGGAAATTAAACTATTCTCCAGTGTTAAAGTCAAAAATTTTGTTGACCCATTCATCCACCACGAACATCTCCATTTGTGGATTTACAATCTATTTATAATTCTTTCATCATGACTGTCCATATTGTAATTTTACTATGTTGGTCTATTCTGTACACACAACATCTATTACATGTCTGTCCATTCTGGGAGAGGAATTCCTCCTCTTTTGCTTTTCCTGTTAAAAGGGATTTTTGGGGCAGTTTTTCCTCATCCAAATCAAGGGTCTTTTATAACAATGTTACTGTCACATTCTGCCTCTCTGTCCCTCCCCCCAGCCACATTCCCAATTCCTCAAACCCATTCATTGCCATTCTCTTCCTGTCCACCAGACGCCCTCTGACTTGCCTGTCTGCCTATCTGTACCTGCCTGCCTACCTGCAACTGCCTGTAAGTCAAGTCAAGTCAATTTTATTTATATAGCCCAATCACTAATTTGCCTCAAGGGGCTTTGTCATCAACATATGACACCCTCTGTCCTTAGACCCTTGATTCGGATGAATCCCTCTCCCAGAACGGACACACATGCAATCAGGTGTGGTCAAACAGATAGGACCTGAGCCACATGACCTCCTCTCCACCATGGAGACCTGAAAGAGGACAGACTACAAAAACACACAAGGCAAAACTCAAGTACACCATTCACACAGATAGGATAAATGAACAGACACACAGAGGGAGAAAGGCGAGAGGAGAGGTTGAATCTCCTGGAGGACGAAGATCCAGATCCAAAACATCTGGAGAGAGGCACGACAGCCAGGGGAGAGAGAGAGGTCTGTAAGCCTGTATATACCTCCATTGTGGCAATAAATCATTGAATGGTACCAATCTGTCTGCATTTGGGTCCTATCTCTGTTGCCTCGCAGTTACCCACCATGACAGTCACACTACTTCCTCTATTGCTATCGATAGACAAGTCATAATCCCTACAGCCACCTGAGGGCTCTGTCACTTGAACGTAAACATACTGTAATTACTGTATTTTCTGCATTGGCATTGAATGTTGGCAATGGACTTTCTTCATTTCCCTTATAATTATAGTTCCAAATTACATAGCCCTTTCCATGAAATGTTATAGGAATTAACAATTACATACCAGCTTCTTTCCAATAAATTTTCAGGAAAAATTCCAGGAAATCAGTAAGAAAACTGTAAAATGTCTCATGTTGTCATAAATGAGGACAAGTTGCAGTGGACCCTATTGTCACTTTTTATTAATATTGTATCGTTAGTATTGTGATCGATGTGACTTTAACTTTTTACCATGTAATTTTGAATACTGGCCAGTAGGCAATGTAAATACGTTGCTTGTGATTGATTTTTGAAAATATATGTATATGTATAGGTTTTGCCTTTTTAACACAATGTTTTGTTAACTTTTCAGTCCCTTAAATGTATTTTTACAGGATAGAAGATTGTTAATGTTAATATGAGCACATGAATTGTTAATTGCAAGGGTAATTGGAAGTTGAGATGATTTTATTCAACTGCTGTTCTCAAGGTCAAGAATGAACTTTGACCCACTGAACTTGGTTTATAACACATTTTAATGTAGTAATAAGCAGATGTAAGGTAATTTTTCAATATATAATAATTAGAATGAACATGATATGATCAAAATCTCCAGAACAGCTACTAAATGGACCTTGAGACAAGATTGTTTTGTCAAATTAATTGTATATACTGCTTGAAATGTAAAACACAAGTGTTACCTTCGAGGGAATAAATTAAGTAATTCAAGAGAAACTGACTCGTCATTCACTGTAAATCGTTCTATTCACTGCTGGAGTTCTCTTCGTTTATTCTGGCCAGTGTTTACATCCTACCTCAGGCCTGTGTTTGTGAGGCGTTACAACACCTGGCAGCCCCATATTCACTGGCTGCATGGAGCATAAACATCCAGACTCCCTGCTCATTTTTCTTGGGGACTTTGACAGAGAAACCCTCAGCCACGAACTGCCAAAATACAGACAGCACATTAAGTCTCACCAAAACACACTGGACCATTGCTACACCACATTAAAGGACACCTATTGCTCTGTCCCCTGTACAGCTTTGGGACTCTCTGATCACTGTCTGGTTTATCTTAACTAAAATCTGCTAAGCCTGTGGTCAAGACTGTGAGAAGATGGATCAATGAGGCAATGCTGGAATTACCGGCCTGCTTTGACTGCACTGATTGGAGTGTTTTTGAGGCTGCAGCTACAGACCTGGATGAACTCTCTAACACTGTGACATCATTCATCAACTGGATGGTGAGTCACCCTCCTGTCTGAAAGCCTATACTGACCAGCTGGCCCCCATATTCACACAGATCTTCAACAGATCACTGGAGCTGTGTGAAGTCTCCTGCTGCTTCAAACATTTGTGACGAGCCCTCACACTCTGCCTGCCTGTTTGCCTTGCTCTGCTGCTTGTTTTGCAGATACTGGGAGTTGGCTGCTAGGTGGAGTTGGGAGGGTCGTCTGTTCGTACCTGCCCTGGACTGGGCTTCCAGAAGGGAAAGGACGGCGCTTCTAGGAGTCTCACTCTCTCTCAGCTGGGCCTACTGCATTCACCTAAACCTTTTTCCTTTGGTTTGCTCCACTAGACAACACGCACTACACCATATTTTCACCCATCCACACACTTCCAACATGACTGATGCTTCTCCTACCTACACACCCCACAGTTGTGTTGTGTTACCATTATCTTACTTTATTAACATAAGGTAACATAAGGTTTTGTTCAGAAAGACTGCTGTAAGATGTACAAGCCACCAGATGTCACTGTATTTGCTGAGTTTCAAGTCCCGAAGCTTCAAATCTTTTTCGGCACAAATAGAAAGAAAACCCCAAAGCTTTATAAGGCTTCATCTGCCCATAACTAGGTGTCACTGCCATTGTTCCGTCGACTGTGTCTTCAGCTCCAAACCTGTTGTCAGGACTCGCTTGTTTGAAATATCAAGCTTCTGGTCAAACTGTCTGCCTGTTGTTCAGTACAGAACAGAAGCTGTCGCATGTGTGATTGCGTTGAAAGTGACCAATCTGCCTCCCTTCATTTCAGGTCGATTTGCGCGAGCAGAATTCAACTTCGGGAGCAGAGTTAACCTGCGAGAGCATGCATGCCCTCCAGGGCTCACCAACATACCTGCAAACTAGTTGCTTTTTGGCGAAATTTGCCGTTTTGAATCAAAATGTCATTCACGTGAATCGTGTAGATCCGAAGAGTTCCGAAGTGGCCAGGGCAATTTCCCAGAAAGCTGTTGTCACGTTGCGATCTTCTTCTCATTTATATTACATATGTGGTGTTCAGGTCCACTGGAAAAGAGTGGAAATTGTAGGTGCTGTGTACTTTCACTCTGTCCTCCTCCTTCCTGGGCCTGCTGTTAGAGTGTGTGTTTGTTTGTTTGTTTGTTTGTTTGTATGTATGTATGTATGTATGTATGTATGTATGTGTGTGTGTGTGTGCGTGCGCGTGCATATGTGAGTTTTGTCTTTCTGCTCCTGCTATTCCCGCACAAGGTTGCAACATTGTTATATTTCAAGCATCGACACCTGTCTGCTCCGCGATTTCCCGCACATTTTAACTTCTGTCTTGCGGGAACCTTTGTATATTTTCTCACACTCTATCCAAGCTGCAAATTGGGGGTGGGACACAACAAATACATAGCTTTGCCTATGTGGCTCTTTATCACAATCGATCAAGATGGCAAAAAGAAGCACTGCGATCTGTGTGGACCCAAGATGGACAGGAAGACACAGTATACATGCATCAAGTGCAAGAAATACATATGCAGCACACACACAGTAAAGCTCTGCCCCTTGTGTGTTGTGTAGACTGGCATGGATACTGTATCTGTTCAATGGGGCTTGTGCTGTGTAGACATGTGTGTGTTCAATTTCTAATTAGGTTTGAAGAAATAAACATCAATAGCGATGAAAAACCTTGTTTCATTTATATTTGTTCAAATTAAACATGTTTTCTTCCATCCATATCTTAATTATAATTGATTTTTCTCTTTTATTACACTTTATCATATGAAACGAATGGCATCTTTATTCATAAATGTGATCTGAGGTAAATGGCAAATATTTATAATATATGCTGTCTATATTGCTTGTAATTGGGATAAAGTAAACATCTGTTAAGCATTTGTACATAAATTGTTATGGCTTTATTTATTTAAAAACCCAATAATACAGGAACATTGGCTGAGTAACAAAAACATGAACACCACACAAGGGTTAAACTTTTATGATAATGAAAAAGGAGGCCATGAAGCCAGCTGATATCAGAATGAGAGCGTTTAAAGAGGAAGACGCTATTTATGTAGTGTAGCTTGACTCAGGGCTGAGGTGCAGATGGAGCTGGGCCTGGCTAAGCCTGGTTGAGGCGAAAACGGAGGTGAAGGAAGTCCATCACAGCTTCCTGCTGTCACAGTATTTTAAAAACAAATTGATAAAGCAGGGTTTGCAAAATGCAGCCTCTGCACAAAAGAAATCAATTACAGCAACAATGGCTCTCATGCCCTCTTGGCAAATGTTGTCTTTTCCCTTTATTTTCTTCTCAGAGTGCACCAGAATGCTTTGTTTACATGTTAAAATCACAAAAAATTTATTCTGGTTGAGGATGCCCCCAGACCCCCCTACAGGGGTTGAGTTTACAAACATGTCACCTTTTTCACCTCTTGTGAGTTTGCAGGTCTGCACCAAGCAGAAACTCTCTTGCGCATGGTGGCTTCTTTGTGCGCATGCTGCTTAGTTCTATACATGCAGGTGCCATTCTTTGCCTCTCCCTATGTTTAGTTTCTCACTCGCAGCTGCCTGTACAACTCTCAGCTGTTGAATGTTTGTGCGAGGAGTTATATTGTGTTATTAATGTCCACGTGTGAATTAATATGATTTGCTTTTGAGCATTTTTTAAATCGCGCTTGTGACATATGACATAAATCTGCCATAGGTAAGGGCTGGTAAGTCATTTGGAACCCTTATTCCTGATGGGCATAGGCAATGAGGGGCACTAGCTGTCCCCACTGACCCTTTTTGTTTTAGTTTGTTTTTGTGCAGTAAGTGGTTAGAGCAGTTGCTCGGGGGCATTGAACATAATGAGCCTGAAGCTCCGTGTGGAGCCGGGACGTGTTGTTTTGTACTATACGCCGCTGTAGACAAAGGAGGTATTGGAAATTTATCACAAGTTGCAGGATTTTCGGCAGGATTTTCCGCCATTGAATCAGGCTTTCACCGTCTGAAGGGACATGTACGTGCTTCTGCTCTTGTTGCTTAGCCAATACAAACACACAATCTCTCTGAAATAACTTGTGATAGGCTAAAGTCTCCTGTAACGGGCTACATTTTCTGAAGCCTGAAAACAGAGCCAAGAGGAGGAGCTGAAGTAGAGGTTTGCTCTCAGGTGAAGGTTTATTTACAGTGCTCTCCACAATACAAGAAAAATAACTCACAAACTAACTCATAACAAATCCTCACCTCACCTCACCTCACCTCACCTCACCTCACCTCACCTCACCTCACCTCACCTCACCTCACCTCACCTCACCTCACCTCACCTCACCTCACCTGGAACAGCAACACAACTGAATATATATAGGGTTTTCAATTAGCACCTAGAGTGCTGCAGCCAGTACCACAACCCCAAAGGTTGACCTCCCCAGTAACCTTAATACAATACAATCCCCTACCTTCTTGGACTCCTTTTATACGCTCAGTTACATTTCTAACAGGCGTTATATAAGGTCAGTAGGCCTACACACTACTTCAGCATATATCAAACACAAATGAAATATTCCTTTCACAAAAGAAAACCCCTCCATTTGATTTGGCCCCGTGATGTCAGCTATGACATCACCAACACCATAAAAATCCGGAACTGCTGGGCAGCCCCCTCCCAAACAATAGACCTGCATGGTGAGTCTGTACAAAGGAACAAACAATGGTGAGTGTGAACAAAGAAACAAACAATTAAACAATGTTCAAACCTGCCACATAATAAAGATAACTGAAACTAACCTGTGGCTGTGTTTGAAACAATAGCAATGGTAAATTATAGCAAAATGAACACCTGTAGAAACTAATATGTTTAAAATGAACATGGACGGGACAAGTGGTGAGTAAAGGAGTTCTCACCCACTTTGCCACATTGAAGCATATCGTCAGCAGTTCAGATCACTCAGAAAAGAGAAGCAGTCTCGCGCTGAATTTGTTTGCGATTTAGCCACTTATTTTAACCGCTGGTGTGCTGTGTCTCAGGTAAAAACCTTAGAGGATCTGCAGGAACTAATCTTGCTTGAATAGTTTAAAAAAATACTCCTGACTGTGTTGTTACCTACATAAATGAACAGAATGTAAGCAAGGTTTTAGATGCTGCTAAATTGGCAGATGAATTTGTCCTGACCCATAAAGTTTTTTTTGGTGAGAACCGTGGTCGTGGAGATGCTGGCTGCAGAGAGTTTTGTGGGGGCTCACTCCAGTAAGTGTTTGTCAGAAGGGACAGAGAAGATTTCAGTTAAAGCGGACCATGGCTTACAGGGAAAGCTGGACCCCAATTGTGTCTGTAACTACTGTTTTGGTAAGGGTCACTGGAGAAATGGAAAATTAAAGCCTAGTTATTTACCAGCAAAATCATCAGGGGCTGCTGCATCTTTGCGTGCAGAAGAAAGAGGTCGTGTCATTGCTCAGTCCCCCAAAACCCTTTCTGTGGTACTTTCCAGTGGTGATTTCTGTTTTGACAATCCAGATAAGAAAAGAGAATCTGTATTTTTCCCTAGCCTGTGTCTTGCAGTAACCTTGTGAAAGAGCAAAAAGATGACACCACACTTCAGGTTCTCAGGTTCTCCCAGATGATGAGGGGGAGAGTGCAGCCCATGGTTATTTTCTCCAAGATGGCCTTTTGGTGAGAAAATGGATTCCCCAGGGTGACTGTTTTGTAGGGGGAAGAAATTGTGCAAATTGTTCTGCCCTCGACATTAAGACTCACTGTCGAGTTATGCAACATTTTTACTGGTCTCGCTTGAAAAGGGACATTTCTGCCTTTATTAAAACTTGCCACACGTCAGTTGACTGGGAAACTAAACCAGGTAATTAAGCCTGCTCCTCTGTATCCCATTCCAGTTGCTAAACACCCATTTGAGCATCTGATTGTTGACTGTCAGTCCCTTGCCATGCTCCAAAGTTGGTAGTACATTTTTGCTTACAGTGATGTGTCAGACTACACGCTATCCTGCTGCCTATTCCCTCAGAAACATCACCACCAAGTCAGTTGTGAAAGCTCTGACACAGTTCATGTCTATTTCTTGTTCAAAACTGTTTGCAGAAGTGTTAAAAGGTTATATCAAATCTTGAAGTCTCCTTGAAGTTGGACCGTGACTGGGAGGAGGGGTTACCATGGCTGATGTTGGCTGCCAGGGAGGTGTCCCAAGAGAGTTTGGGCTTTAGTCCTAATGTCCTGCTCTTTGGTCACACAATTCAAGGCCCTTTAGCCTCCCAACACACTGACTGGCAGGCCGAGGAGGCCCCAAAAAAAACTTGGATGTAAATGGTTTCAGACAGCAGCTGTACTGGCCAAATAAAATGGTGAGAGAAAATCTGCTGGCAGCTCAGAATAAAATGCAAAGTCTCCATTATTGGCATGGAGAACTTTTTAGTTGAATTTAGTTGATCAAGTTCTGGCACCTTTAGTTGGCTCTCCTTTCCAGGCCAAGCATTAGGGTGCATGGTGCACAGCAGGAAAAAAGGACCCAAACACAGGCAGACAGGAGTAGTCCAAGGATTTATTAAACACAAACAAAATAAACTTATAGCTGATACTGGCAGGCAGACAGGCTACAGGTAACCAGAATGAGCCGACAGAGAACCAAGGAAGGGGGCCAGTATATATGGAGAAGTGGCTGATGACTGAATCAGGGGCAGGTGTGGATAATCAATGACACATGAGGGCAGGAACTAAAGAGACAAGACAAGTTGACTTTCAAAATAAAACAGGAAACGGAACCAAAACCAACGGGATGTAACACCAAGTTCTTTGGCCCTTATACAGTAGCCCGAAAAGTGTCAGACCTGAACTATTTAATCTTGACCCCTGAAGAAGTCTGTGCAGTCACAATAATTTGTTAAAACCCTGTTTTGCTCTCTTTCCTGTGCCAAGTCCTGGGTCATTGGTTTCCTCTGTTGCTACAGCTGTTCCTACATTACATTCAGATTGGCTGGAACCAGATTTACCTGAACTGAAAGCGAAAGTTCCACCTTGAACACATCTTATTGAGCACGATATTAATGTGGGAGATGCCCAGACTCTTTTATCGCATGTCTCCGGACAAGTGTGAGCATTCAGAAGCAGATGTCGGATATATGCTGGAAAATAACATTGCAGAGCTGTGTGGGTCTAGTTGGTCTTCCCCATGCTTCGATGGTACATTCAGACCATGTACTGATCTCCGAAAAGTGAACCAAGTAACAAAGCCTGACTCTTTTCCACTCCCGTGTATGGAGGATTGTGTGGACCAGGTCGACTCTGCTATGTTTGTCAGTAAGTTTGACCTACTTAAAGGCTACTGGCAGGTTCCTTTTAACTAATGAAGACGGCTAGGGAGATCGCCGCCATTCACCAGCGGGTAAACTCCTACAATGTCATAATCCTCTAACATTTCTCCACTCATTCCAAAACCTAAATCAACGGCTTATGCGTTGGTGTCTTTTTCTCCAGCCATTTTATTTAGACATACAACATGTAAAGGGAGCTGAAAATACGGTGGCTGATGCCCTGTCCCGAGCTATGACTGTTAACTTGTGTTTTTCCTCCCTGCAGTGTCTCTTTCTGTCAGTTATGGCTTTCTTATATCTTAAAATGCTTCTTAGGCAGGCAGTCTCATATCTTGAGACTGCCTGCCCCCTAAGGTTGCCAGGGGGCAGGCAGTCTCAAGATATGAGACTGCCTGCAGGTTGTTCATTGTTGTAATGCTTTTATATATACTTTTTATATATGTTTATCTTTTTTCACCTACTTGTATAAAATTTGTACATAATAGCTAAATGTTTGTTTAACTTTGTTCAGCATTATTAGCCTTGCTTATAGCTGTCTTTTTATTTCTCTGTAAGTACATTGCGAGCAACAAAAAAGTACAAACTCCTAATTCTAATTTGTGCGCACAAGCTATTAATTCAAGGGCAATGACTAATTAGTCAATATGAGTTATTATTTCATGGGCACAAATTATTATTTCAAAGGAAGGAATTATTTGGAGAGCATGAATTACTAATATGTGCACACAAGTTATTAACTCTTGTGAACAAATCACAATTCAAAATTCTTCCACTGATACCTGCTGGACTGTAGAGACTGTTCTGTTTCACTCCTGCGGGACATTTCTCTTCTTCTCTTAACCGACAAGAGCCTCACTTAAGGCCATCAATGAGGACACTACCCCAAAACCCCCTAAATTTCCAGGATATTTGGGGGTCTTAATGACCCTGGTGGGGTTTACATTGATTTTACAATTACTACTAGCTGGATATTCTATAGGTTGTTTAAGACTCATATTATAGACTTCTATTTACATTTAGACAAAACCAGTCATTCACACATGTGATATAAAGAGCAGGGCCCATCTTCAAGGTCCTTCTAATCTCAACTACTGGGTAACCCACATCTCCCACACAAAGTTGGCCAAGTGTGAAGGTCTTTGAGGTGCCTCATTCATAGCTTCATACATAATATGCATTGCCTCATATCCAATCAATTTCTCTAGTTCAGTCCACAGGTGTCTTGTTCAAACCTCCTGGGGAGGAAGTGGGGGATTCATGACATTATTTTTAAAACCTATGGCTATGGCCTAGGGGTTTCACAGAATTGTTGACTATCAAAACCACTAGTCGACACTGTGCATCATTCATCGTTCATCTGTGGTTTTAGCACGGTGCAGTAATAAAGGAGTGGCTATGTATCCACAGCAGAGGCAGCTGGGGGAGCTGGTGGGTAGTTAAGTCATAGTTGTCATGGGTGACTTTAACATTGTGCAGTGTGGGGCACTAAAGCAGCAGACATGCAGCAAGAGCAAAAGGCAGAAAGAAACATGGCTGTACGTCCCAATGCTCGACTACAATCAATATGGAAATACTTGCCAGAGCAGATAAAACCGTCAGCTGCAATATATGTGTAACGGAGTAGAATATACTTGGTTAAATTATGGCAAAAGTAGTGCAAGAGCACCATCTACTGGCACAGCGGTAGTGTATGACATTGTGGGATGGCATTGGAATTACACAGAACGATAAGGAATCCACTGTGGTAGGTAGTATTCTCTCGTATGGTCTGGGATATTTTTATAATTTTGTGAGATTCCAAATGTTCATACTTTGTGTTTTACCATGCAATGTACTTATACTGACTTAAGCGAACTGTCTTGAGCCCAGCTTATGATGTCTCTAGTCCTTAAAATGATATTTTACAGACTTGCTAAAATGTACATTGTTATTTGCACCTGTTCCATGTATTATTCAGACTGTTATCCTGAGACCAATGCTGATTGCTCCTCGTCATTCCACTGTCATACTGTGTTGCAGGTAATATTTTATGCATTTCTTTGTGTTAGTTTACATGATGTTTTATTGCATAATATCATCTGCATGAGCTGCCTTTTTAGCTCGCGCTAGTTTGGCTAGCTCGTAGACCAGGGGTTCCCAAACTTTTTCAGCCTGAGACCGAAAAAAGAAATGTGGTTTCTCCCCAGGACCCAAACTTACAAAAAAACATCATAAATTGCCGTAACATCTACATTTATAAACTACTAATAAAGAACACAACGAACCCCGAATGCCTGAATGAGACAGAGAGGTAGATGACAGAGAGGATATTATCATTAATATCATCACCACTCTCACTTGTCACTACCAGCATGGAAACTAACACACATAGCCTACACACTTACAAGGTTAATACAAACGTAACACACACATTACTGACTCTTCCACCGTCAAAACAATGTTGAATAAATGCACTTTGCTGCCTAAGGCGGAATTCACATAGAATCGGGTGCTGCGACGAAAATGCATTTTCCCATTCATTTGAACCGGGGTACTGCGTAAAAAACACAGCGGCCTGCGGCGAAAAAGTTGAAACGGAGTCAACTTTTGGTGAAACACAAACAGATGTCACGCTGTGGCAGCCAATCACACCAGCAATCAGACCTGCAGAAGCACAGGTGAAGAAGAACTTTGTTTACCTGTAGCACGGTAGCATTAGCTGTTTACCTTAATATTCCGCTGTTTACCAAGCAACTGGGAAGATGGAAGAGAGACTGATTGGTCGGCTCCGTGATTAGGCTACTGTACATCAGCTCTTCAACCCTGCCACAGCCCCGCACACAGCATCTCAGCTGAACAGACCAGCGTAACAAAAAAAGCAGTTACTGGATGTAACTCCAGTTCTATGAGTACGTGTGTAGCACACAGCATTTGAGCTGAACAGACCAGCGAATACATTCTCATATCATAGCATTGTTATGCATTTTTACTCTGCCAATTGGCGACCGAATAAAAATGGGTTTGGGAAAGACTGTCCTAGACTACTGTAGCAGCCTATTGATTGGCCACATGGTGTGTATGTGCACTGTGTGTATGCTCAACTTTCTTCTTATATTACAAATCAGATTACTGGGGGTTTTCACAAGTGTAATGTTAATGCATATGGAGATGACAGTGCAAATGTGGATATAATGTAGCCTAAGGTATTGTAATGTAATAGAATATACTAGGTAATAAGTTATTTTGTAGCACTAGATTCAAGCATTTGTATTTTTGGAATTACTCAGAGCGATAAGGAATATACTGTGACTGTTATGCCGAGACCAATTCTGAGTTCTCCTCGTCATTCCACTGTCATACTGTGTTGCAGGAATGCATTGTGCAATAAAGAAAACTGTAATCCACCTGGTTGTCTGTGATGTGTAGAAACATCAGCAGTGTGGAGCTGCATCTCGTCACATACAGTTGTGACCCAGCACATATGTAAGGCTACCCTAAAGTACCACAACAGTACCAGTGCTATGCATAACCATTTAAAGCTACACCCGCTTATGGCTAGCGCTAGCAGCAGCAACATTAGCGAGGGAGAAGCGTAATGTGTCAGTCACTATTAATCTTTATTTCAATAAACCAATACATTCGCAATCTGTGGGCATTTGTTTATTGGCGAGATTACTACAGTAGTTCCACAAGTTATATCTGAAGTTGACCTTGTATTTCATACTGTTTGAACATGTATAGTGCATCATAGTAGGCTTGTCAGAGCTTTTGACATGGCCTAACGACTGAAGGTGGACATAACTTTGGTTGTTATTGAACATAGGTATTTAGAGAAGGAAAGACTACCACTATCCCCACAAGAAAGCAGTTGCTTTGTTACTGCAGTCAAACAGTAGGCTTGTTCTAGATTAACTGCACCTCGCCTGGAAAGTGGACAACATCAGGCGGCAGTAGTTTTGGTAAACCTCATATCTCAAACCTCCAACATGTCATTAAGGTCAGCCTTTTCAAACTTAAGTGCCCTGACAGAATCACAGGCTGTGATTTTGGTTTCTTATGACATTTAACTGTACCATTATTTACCCAGAAGACTGTTCTGTAAGTAATGTTCCCTGAAGACTGCCTCAGTCTTCTGAGCGTTGATGGATCATGTATAAAGGACCATGCAGCTTCTTAAGAATATGATTTATCAGAAGAAAATGCAGCACAGAAAGCTTGTATTGTGCTGAATTATTCCTGAAGGGATAAGCACTGTAATCACAGTGCTTGTGGTACTTGCTCTAGTGGGCAACGCTCCGAGCACTTCATGCATTCCAATTTCTCCAGAATACATTAATATTGTCCTGTAGTTCTCCCATGGTGACAGTGGAAATTATACATTTTTATGAGGAGATCACAGAAGAAGCACAGCACGGAACATGCAGTATTACAGTGCGATGAATTTTCACACTACTGCAGATTAAAAGTTAACGTAAAGAGCTGAAGATGGGATGTGACAAGGCCATGTTTGCACTCCTCCACACCACAGAGGCTATTCTGACTTTACTCTTCAAATCTGTGATTCACAGATTATGACTGCTCCCTCAAGTACTTCTTTGATCATCCAGCAGCAGAATCAGACCCTGACAGGGCTAATCAGAGATGTTTTCCTGGGAACAACTGTCCACAAGCAGCTGTACTGAACTGCTATATACATCAGCATCACATTGTGTATTTCTAACTCTTTAATTTAAAGGGAAATCTGCTCAATATATTTGAGCTTGAAGGTCTATTATTGTCTGTTTTAATTGTGTTTATTGTTAATGTAATTAAGATCGGGATTCTGCACAGGGTGTTTTATTGTGAAAAATGACTGGATGTTCTATGCCGTTCCTATGTCTGACTTCCTGCCCGCTCGATCTGCCCTGTGCAGCTTCACACAACTCCATCAAAAATAGACTAGCCGCATATTTTAAACGGAGCAGAGCAGTAGTGATGGCATAACCAGTTAATTTTAGTGACTTATTTCCTTAAATCTCGCTCAGTAAAATGAACTACTTTTTTTTGAGTCATTCGTTCTTTTCTTTCGGGGGGGAAGATGACGATGACAATGACAACTCATTTCTATCCAACACTGAGCCTGTGTAGCTGTCACGTGTAAAATGAACGACTTGAAGACCAAGACCCAGTCGAGTGGTGAACTACTCATTTCTGTCTGATGACCTTGGGAGACAAGGTGGATTTGCGAGATCATGGGCATACGAGAATCTATGCGAGGGTTCTGTGTACGACAACAAACCATCGCATCAGCTGCTTACTATAGCCTACTGAGCGTATGCAGCTGTCACACATAGACTTTTGAGTTTTTCGTTGACTTTTTATGACTGCCTGGCTTAGCATAGAAAACAGAAATTATTAATTTCTTCTTTTGTTAAGTTTTCACTTTATAGTTAAGTGCGCTGTAGTTGTCTTGTACCAAGATCATTATGTCAGTGTGAAATAAAATTTTAAAATCATACTAACTTTCATGACATACTGTTTTAATGTATTTAATGCAGGAATGTTTACAACATATTATCTTAGCCACACAGTGTTATATAAATTAAAGTAAGATGGTCTTAGATGACCATCACTCAGTAAATTCTGTAACGCACACTTGATGTGGGTCTGTGTCTCTGTGAGCCCCAGAGGTGTTGACAAATAAGGCTGTGGTCAATGACAGGCTGTCTCCAAGGAGATGGTGAACCTTCACCCTTCCACACACTGACCACATCAACAGCCAGTACACCAGCAGCACCCACCACCATCCAAGCTGCAGTTAGGTCATGGAGGCCACAACAACAAACCTCCTTGGGGAGCTTTATAACAAGGCCAATGGATCCATTGAGGCAGAGTAAACTGGATGAGGCTCTTGTCAAAATGATTGCATCCAACTTCCAGCCATTTTCTGTGGTTGATGACAAGGGCTTCAAGGCATATTAAAAGCTTTTGGACCCATCATACAGCAGAGAGCCGCTTCTGGGACGCTTCTGAAATGCACTGCGGCGCATTTGGTTGAATCACAAGCATTGTCTAGAGTGGCTGTTATCAGTTCTGGTGGTGGCGTCGCAGCCAGACCGAGGCGGAGCTGTGCCCGGTGGAATCAAGGTGTAAGAAGATTCTTAAAAAAATGTCCACTTTCTTAGGAAATGTCATGAGGTTTCAACTGTATCTTGTGGCTTTCTTCAACAGATGGAGTTTGGTCAATTATCCCAAATATGGTTCAGGGGTCATCATGTTACCTAAGTATGGAACATCTGTCACATAACAGATGGTCGCTGGTGTCAGATGTAAATGTCCTCCTTGATCTTTCTTCGGCAGTCCACTGACTCCCGGTCCATGTCCTTTGACCCCTTCCCAGTGGATGCTGTGACTGGTAGGGATGGGTATTGTTTTTAGTCTGCTGCAGCCTGAAAACAAATCAAATATGGAAATAAAGTGAAAAACAATACACATTGTTATTTGTATTTACTTTTTATGTATGCATTAACTGTGTCATAATTGTATGAAAAACATGTTGAATAACAATTATTTAGCCTTTTGGTTTTCATAACTGAATGACTTGTTTTTAATTGTGACATGGATATGAGGGGCCTCATCACCGATCTTGTTACATGGATTTTCCATGCTACATTAAAATCAAATCACATCACAGAAAACAAAGTGAAGAGGTGTATTGCATTTCCATGTTGTCCAGAGGACAGCATAGACCTGCCAGTATTAAATGCAAAAAGCTGTCATTAGTCATAAGGAGGTGCAAGGAAGCTTTTTCTTTTTAAGAGGAAGACGCATCATCAGTACCAAAATGAAAAACAATCAACTGTCCAATCACAGCTCTGGGACAGGGCAGTGGGCGGGCCTTATCAGCTAATGATGATACGTTCCTTATTGTCTTCCGACTATGTCATATTTGTGTTAACATGTATAGCAGAAAGGTTGAAATGCTCTAAAGAGTGGGCTAATCGTGGCAAAGCATAAAAACACAGCTAATGTACGTGTGTGACGGCTGTATTGTATAACAGCTATGGCGTGTATTAGCTGTGGTGTGTAAGACCGGTAACACTTGCAACTGACTGCTTCTGACCAAATGTGCTGCTCTGACAGCAGCTGATCCACTCCCACCAGCTCGAGTTGGCAAATGGTACAACAACTCCACAGGTAAGATTAACTTCAGAAAGTAATGGTCCAATGTTCTTCTGCCTCTAGTCAAGAAGTTTAAATACTAACATTAACTTCAGCTGCGTGATGGTCCAATGTTCTTCCTGCTGACAAAATGAAGTAAACACTCTTCTTAAAAAGGTACACGGTGCATTTTCAAATGCTGTGTGCATGTATTGAGTCACTGCTCTGTACTCCCTGGCACGAAGTACCCCTTAGACCTGCTGCACCTTCCTCTCTCTACCCTCCTCCTCACTGACAGATGTTGTGCTATGTGTAGGAGGGGCCTCACCACTGATCTTTGATGTTGTAAGTGATGGTTAGAGTTCAAATCAAGATACTGTTCTCCAAAAGAAAACAAAAAAACTATTAATTATCCTGTAAATTTTACCTTATTTTATTTGGCAGAAGAAATGAAGGAATAAAGCCTTTCTAATGGCCCTAACACTAACAGTGTACACAGCTTTATTTATAGCTGACTGGCTGCAATCAGCTGCCTGCTCAGGGTCGGCAGTAGCTTTTACCTCAGTCACAGGCTGTTAGACAGCTCATCAATGTGACTGACAGCTGCAGTGGCTGGAGCCAGACCAACTGAGGGGGTGGAAGGCGGGACAAACAATACAGTTCTTCAAGGCCCCAAGCTGCACATTAACAGCTTCAAATGCAGGTTTGTTTGTTTTTTAAATCATAATAGAAAATACCAAAGGATAACTTAAAGAAAGAGCATCTTTAATAAAGAATAAAGGGGAGATATAATGTTTGACTATAGCCCACAGTTTAGACCATAACTTTTTTTCACTGACATCTATTACAAAAACATCCACTACACATTTTTCACCTGTGGACTGCTGCTTCCCTCTGAAAATACATTTCTGCTTCAATTTGTGCCTTTTTGGCTCAGGTGTAAAATTTCGTCTTCTCTCCAGATCTCAAATTCTGTGTGAGCTCCACAAACAGAGAGATTGAACTATACAGGATATTTCCTTCTGTCCCCATTTTAAGGTACCTGTTGGAGTATTTTATGAACTGTAAGAGTTGTTAAAAAACAGTAAAAACTACTAAAAGTGTGTAAAAAAAAAAAACTGAACAACGCAGTTATTTATTTTTTACATTTTTGTTCCACAAGCAAGATGTAGGGAGGATGGTGGGTCTACAAAGTGCAGGACAACAAAGACTGAGATTCAGATGAACAAAGGAAGACAGAAATGAAATAAAATAACCCCCCCACCGCCACCCTCCCACCCCTCAGTTGGTCTACTTTGACAAGATGAATAACTGTTATGTAGAATATATAGTATAGCTAGTATACATAATTAAACATGTTCAGTAGTTACAAACTTAATTTGGAGGACTTTCATACTTCCAAGCGATTCAATTATTTAAAAGCAAAAGACTGTCAATACACCGACACGAAGTAGACATATACAAGATGTATGGAAGGGAGACAAATATAACATTAAGTATATATTTGGAATTTGATTCACTACAACACATTATGGTGGCCAACAATATTTGATGTCACTGTGTTAGGAGCCTCTCTGTGATTTACATTTATTTACAATATATACTTTTGCTGCACCAAATACAGGGATGAGGATAAACAGTGACAATAGTTTGAAGGCTCTCTGGGAAACATGTTTTGGTCCTGACAGTAAACACTCGAAGACGAGGCCAAACATTGTGACATTATAAAGGAAATGCAATCTGTGTGGCTAAACATGGCCTTGTCATAGACAGAAAAATGTAGGAATGATTATAAAAAATAGAATGCAGGTAAGCACCAAATAGTGAACAGAGCCTTACCGAGGTTTATCAATCTCACCTCAGCTATATACTAGGTAGGTAACAGAATATAAGGGTAACCAGTTTGGCCTCCTGGTGGTGTTTAACTTTGGTAATGGGATTTTTTTTTATACTTTGAGTTTTATTCACCTTTACCTTGTATATATTTTTTATTAGTTTTTATGTATAACTACCGCTGGCATACACCATCGGTTCCTACAGGAACATTAAGGGACAAAAATAGGATATAATAACTGCTATCTGCTTAACTTGTTACAGTCATGTTTTATCTAATGACAACAAGATAGTCATGTTGAGATCACAACATATCATAACTTGTTTGTGATTATAATATCACAAATCCATCCAATGAAAACCATGTAACTCCAAATATGGTGAATTTTTTTTTCAAATAAACTTACAGAATTACAGAAGTATTCCTGTGGACATTTTAAAACCCATTGAATTATCTGAAAAATGCATTTCATAATGATGAAAACAGATATGGTTTTATTAACTGATGAAAAGTTGATGTTGTTGAAGTGATGAAAAGATACGTTTTTTACTGGACAGTGACAAAAATGTAAAAATAACTCGTCTAATAATTGTTGAGCTTGTTCATGGTTGACCTTAGGGAAAAGAGCTTTCAGCTGCATCTCATAGCCTTCATAAGTGAATGCCGTTGGTTCAGTTGACGTGATGCATGACAACAAGTTGTAGGGACCAGTATATTAACCAGCATGTCTAGGGGCCACTCCAGGCCAGTGGGTACAGAGTGAATGAAGATAATCCCACCCTGAATTAAGACCAGTGCTGTGTCTCAATTCGTGTACTTCTGTACTTACTTACTTGCTATGTTAAGTGCATACGTGCGTTCACACTAACACATATGGTAAAACACAGTGCACTCTGAGTACCCGGATGATGTACTCATAATGGTCAGAAAGTTGAGTGTGGAACGCTGCACATTTCTCATCCTCAATGGTCGCCATCTTGGCTATGTAGCGGATGAAAACGTATGAAAATGGCAGCCGCGGTTGCGATTGTTACGGCTAAAAGTAAAACCATGTTCATTTTTATTCATTTTTAATAAAACTGAATTTAAGTCAAGTGAGCAAACAAGCTGGCAGATATTATGGCGTGTAGCAATCGCGGCCATCATTTCCGGTTAGTGAATAACAGCCGTGTTCGATTTGAGACAACACGAGTTCCCCTATCTATTCTGGATCATTTTGGTTGCAGTGAGAGTTTTTAGGAAGCCAGATGACAGATTAGGCTTGCTTGTTAAAGCCTACAAATGTGCTTCCCTGATACAGATGGCAAGACCAAATGAGGCAGCCGTTGTGGGTGCTGTGCTAATCTTTGTGTTATTGTTCTACCATGGCTCTGATTAAATCAGACAGAAGCCTCATATTAGCTTCAGCCGAACGAAGACTGTGGATTTTGTCCTCCATTTCCTACATGGAAATGGCTTTAAGAAGGGATCTCTTTGTGGCCAGTATGGACAAGAGACACAATTACAGCCACTAATGACGCTTTTCAAAAAACATATGGGCATGTAGGTATTGTTGTAATATAGACTTGAAACAGGTCCTCCACATTAAGTGTTGTAACTGCCCTTTAGAACGACACAGAAGCATTTTCTGATCTGACGCCTCTATTAACAGGACACCATCTTTTGTCTGTGCCTTCCAAAACTGTTACTAATCACTATTGAAAAATAAATTGGTTTTACAATGTGACAACACAATAGTTAAGGTTTGGTTAGGTTTTGACACAAAAACAACTTGGTTAGGTTTAGGGAAAGACCGTGGTTTAGGTTAAAATAAGTACTTAAGGCTAGTGAAACATCATCTTTTGGGAAAATTGGGTAAATTCATTAATGACTACTGAAAATGACTACTTCAGTAAGGAAGACCTTCGTCGTTATGGTCACAATAATAAACAGTTAGTTAAGGTTATGGAACAATTGTGGTCATGCAAAAAAAAAAGCAACATTGACTGTCGGTTGGAAACAGGAAACAAAGAGCAGTCTCCTGTGTTAAAGTCACACATGCAGGCTTTGTCACTATAACAATGTCACCTTACTTCCCCTTTTGCTCCCATCATAATTCCTGTCACTGGGGGCCAAAGGAATCATTAGTGTGCATTCTGACTGTTGGGAGTATATTTACTTAGGCATATAGGCATTTCGCTGCTTGACTGTGCTCTGTTTGCTGTCCATCCATTCCATCCATTTTATTCCGCTTATCCGGGGCCGGGTCACGGTGGCAGCAGGTTAAGCAGGGTTGTCCAGACGTCCCTCTCCCCGGCAACGCTTTCCAGCTCCTCCTGGGGGACTCATCCCAGCCGCTTCACACTCGGCTGCAAACTGTCCCAGTGCATGCTGAAGGTCACAGCCCGATAAAGCCAACAGAACCACATCATCCGCAAAGAGCAGAGATGCTATTCTGAGGCCACCAAACCGGACACTCTCCTCCCCCCGGCTGCGCCTTGAAATCCTGTCCATGAATATCACAAACAGAATTGGTGACAAGGGGCAGCCCTGGCGGAGTCCAACACCCACTTGAAACGTGTTTGACTTTGTGCCGAGAATGCGGACACAGCACTCACTTTGGTTATATAGTAGCAGCGACCCCGGTACCCCATACTCCCGCAGTACCCCCCACAGGACCCCCCGGGGGACACGGTCGAAAGCCTTCTCCAAGTCGACAAAACACATGTAGACTGGATGGGCAAACTCCCATGAACCCCCCAGCAGCCCTGCAAGAGTAAAGAGCTGGTCCACTGTGCCTGTTGTGTCTCGTCAACGTTGTAAAGTTTGTCTTGTCCTGTTTCTAGTCTTATGTTGAAATCACTCATGTCCAGTCTTGTCGTGCACTTCCTGTTTTATTTTGTAGTAACTTGTTCCTCTCGTTTCAGACCCTGACTTCCTCCCTTTGTGTGGTTTTCCCGCCATTGTGATTGTCTACCCCGCCCCTGATTGTGTTCACCTGTTCTCCCCTACCTCATGTATAAATAGTCTGCGTCTCCCCTTGTCCTGTGCCAGTTCGTCTTGTTTTTGTTTGTCAACAGACCCAAACCAAGCGTACCAGCGAATTCCCTTCATGTCAGGTTCTATCATAGTTCATGTTTCTTGATCCTCCTAGAGAGTGTTTTTTGCTTTGTACTTTGTATTACCTCGTTAAGAGAGTTTGTGTTACTTTTTGTCTTTTTCCTCCTTGTGAGAGTTTTTAGTTCGTACTTTGATTATCCTCTTCATGAGTGTTTTTTGTTGTACTTTGATTATCCTCGTTGTGAGCGCTTTTGTTTGTTTTTGGACATCTCAGTAAAGCTGTTGTGAAACTTAAGCCCTGGTCTCATGAGTCGTGCATTTGAGTCCGCCAGTCCTGTGTCGAAGTTCGTGACAGTGCCACAGCCAGGACAGAATCCACATTGCTCCTTCTGGATCCGAGGTTCGACAATCGGTCGTAGTCTCCTTTCCAACACCCTGGAATAAACTTTCCCGGGGAGGCTGAGCAGTGTGATGCCACGGTAATTGGAGCACACCCTCCGGTCCCCCTTTTTGAAGACGGGAACCACCACTCCACAGGCACTGTCCCCAACCTCCATGCGACACTGAATAGGCGTGTCAGCCAAGACAGCCCAACAATGTCCAGAGCCTTCAGCATCTCAGGGCGAATCTCATCCTCACCTGGCGCCTTGCCACCAAGAAGCTCTTTGACTACCTTGGAGATTTCTGCCAGGGATATGGGTGAGTCTTCAAACTCTGCCTCCTCCACTGAGGACATGTTGGTCGGGTTGAGGAGTTCCTCAAAGTGCTCTTTCCACCGCTCGACAACATCCCCAGTCCGGGTTAGCAGCTCTCCTCCCCTGCTGAACACGGCCTGGGCCAAGCCCCGCTTTCCCTTCCTGAGTCATCTAACGGTTTGCCAGAACTTTCTTGAGGCCAACCGAAAGTCCTTCTCCATAGCCTCCCCGAACTCCTCCCACACCCGGGTTTTTGCTTTGGTGACCACCGAGGCCGCCGTCCTTCTGGCCTTCCGGTACCTGTCCGCTGCTTCAGGGAGACCTCTGGGCTAGCCAAGCCCGAAAAGCCTCCTTCTTCAGCTTAATGGCTTCCTTCACCGCCGGTGTCCACCAGCGGGTTCTAAGGTTGCCGCCTCGACAGGCACCGACGACCTTTGGACCACAGCTCCTAGCGGCCGCCTCAGCAATGGAGGCTTTGAACATGGCCCACTCTGTTTCCATGTCCCCAACCTCCCCTGGGATGCATGAGAAGTTCTTCCAGAGGTGGGAGTTGAAGGTCTCGCGGACAGGGCCCTCCGCCAGATGTTCCCAGGTCACCCTCACTACACGTTTAGGTTTGCCAGGTCTGTCCGGCAGCCGTCCCTGCCATCTTATCCAACTCACCACCAAGTGGTGATCAGTTGACAGCTCTACCCCTCTCTTCACCCGAGTGTCCAAGACATACAGCCGCAGATCTGACGATACAACCACAAAGTCGATCATCGACCTGCAGCCTAAGGTGTTCTGGTACCAAGTACACTTATGAACCACCCTATGCTCAAACATGGTGTTTGTTATGGCCAGTCCATGGCTAGCACAGAAGTCCAACAACAAAGCACCACTCGGGTTCAGATCGGGGAGGCCATTCCTCCCAATCACCCCCCTCCAGGTTTCACCATCATTGCCCACATGGGCGTTGAAGTCTCCCAGCAGAACTATGGAGTCTCCAGGTGGTATCCCTTCCAGGACGCCACCCAGGAACTCCCATGAAGGCCGGGTACTCTGAACTGCTGTTTGGTGCATAAGCACAAACAGTCAGAGCCTTCCTCTCAGCAACTTTCAGTCGCATCGAGGCGACCCTCTCGTTCCCCGGGGAAAACTCTTCCCCGCCAGAGAGCTGACGTTCCACGTCCCTAAAACCAGTCTGTGACGCCAGGAGGTCGGCACGCCCAGGTCCCTGCCCTTGCCTGCCGCCTGGCTTCAACTGCACCCAACCCCGATGCCTATCCCTGCAGGTGGTGGGCCCACAGGGTGGCGGCTCCATGATGATTTTTCGGGCCCAGCCACCAGTCGTGCTCCCCTCCCGGGTCTGGCTCCAGGAGTGGGCCCCGGTATCCCTCCTCCGGGTGAGGTGCTCCAGCTCTGCATGGTCCGATTCATCGTGGGTTTGTGAATCGCTCTTAGTCTGTCCCCTCCCCTGGGACCAATTTGCCTTGGGAGACCCTACCAGGGGCCAGTGCCCCGGACAACACAGCTCCCAGGGTCACAGGGGCACACAAACCCCTCCACCACGTTAAGGTGGCAATTCATGGAGGGGTCTGTTTGCTGTGTTAGGTTAAATTGTTTTGCCTAAATTGTGTGCTGTTCTTGTGGTGTCAGTTGATCTAGTTTAGTCTCCTGCTCCGGCTTTCTCTGTTGTATTGAATTTTTAAAATTGTGCTGTGTCTATCAGTTAGCTCATTTTTATATTACGCTATATTCTGTTTTAACTGCCAGTAAACTTCCTGCAAGATGAAGTTCATCTCTGGCTACGCCTCCTTGTGGGAGGAGACTCACGGAGACTTAGATCATACCAGAGAACACCTCCACCCCTGCAGCCCTCTCCTCAGCCTACTTTTTCACCCATACATTCAGACCCGCCGGGAGAGGGGGAACTGCTCTACCACTGCCCTCTCTGCAGCTCCTCTTTACGTCTCTGACCACTTCTTCATATTTTACTCTCTCCCCCTCTCTCAAACCTCTCTCTTCTAAACATACTGTCCCTATCCACTGCAACCTTCGCTCTGTCTCCCTCCTCTCTTGCCTCATCTGTCCTATCAGCTCTCCTCTCACCTGACCTTTTCTCACTCATGCCTCCTGACTCTGCCACAGATACTCTCCTCTCTACTTTGTCCTCTTCTCTGGACTCTCTCTGTCCTCTCACCTCTCAGTAGACTCATCTGACCCCTATAGCTCCGTGGTCCTCCTTGCCTATCAATCTATTCTCTCCTCTTTCTCTGTCTCCTTATATGCAGCTAAAAGCTCTTTCTTTCAATCCAAAATTCAATCTTCCTTCTCTAACCTTCTTCTCTACCCTCCTTATCCCCCAACTCCCTCCCTTCTAACAAACAACTTTGTTAACTACTTTGTAAAAAAGATAGCCTAAAGACATACGATCCTTATTTTCCAAGTGCCAAAGTGTGCGTCTCTTTTGTCTGATGTCCAGTGTTCTTTGTCTTTTCAGTTCAGTAACAATTTGTCTGAAGACTGCGTCACTTGGAATAGTGACTTGGTGAAGAACCACAGCACACCTCGTCTTCAATATTTCAGTTACAATAGTGCATATTATTGTCCAATAAAAATCTTGATGCAATTTGGGCAGGTTTTCTAGAAAAAACACCATACATCACTGCATTATAATTCACATTAATATTAAAACCAACACCTGCCATTTTCCTTCACACATCTTTAGACCTCATATGGCATATGTTCAATAGTCAAATCTTCATCACAATTGTCAATAGGGCACATTTTAGTTTTAACAAAGCAGCTGCACTGAACCATCATTCGGACTGCTATATTTTTACTGGAAATTTCAACCCAATCGACATTAGATAACATTAGTCGTGAGATCACTATACACAAGTTTATAATACAGTACAGAGTTTCTTGCTCGTCCTTTTTTCTTAGTCCAGCTTAGGGCTTCACCAATCCACATTGTCTTTCTTTTAATACCTGATGTAATGTTTTTACAGAATGCTATGTTTAGTTTTAAACCCAGCACCTCCATTTTTTTTACTTTTGTACAGTAAATTCCTTGTTGTGACTTCCCTGGTGGTTCCCCATATGAAACTGACTGCAGTTTAATTTATTTTTTTATTGTAAAACAGTTGCTAGAAACAGCAATTTAGATAAAACAAGTCTTATTAAAATTCTAGTTGTATAAATGGTTGTTTTATTTTCCCATTTCTGTAGTTTGTGTTTTATTTCCCTGTCCTTGCCATCACAGCTTTTTCATAGCAGTTTTTATTACTTAATTGTACACCTAAAATCTTCTTGTCATTTCTATCCTGAACATTAATCATAGGTCGTGTGTTATTCCTTCCAAACCAGACTCATACTGTTTTGTTATGGTTTAATTTTGCACTAGATACCTCTTCATATATTATTTCCAGTTCCTTTTGGTTCTTAATTATAACAGTAACATCATCAGCATATGCCAAAACAACTACCCTCTCCCCGCTACTACTTCTGGTGCCCCTCAACCTGTCATTTGGCTTGATTCTCTTCAATAGTGGGTTTATGGCTAAAATGTAGAGAGCAGCTGATAAAGGGCAGCCTTGTTTGCGGCCTCTCTTAATTTAGAATTTTTCTGTTAAAAAAATTCACATTAACCTGGACTGTTGATTGGGCATATAACAACTTAACTACATCAATAAAATCTTACTCAAACCCATACACTTTTAACACCTCCCACAGATATTCCCGAGACATAAAATCAAAGGTTTTCTTTTGGTCTAGACCTATGATTAAAAACTCATCCCCTGCGGTATTACTGGTTATATGTCTCAGCATTCCTTAGTTATCCCACATCAACCTTCCCTTAATAGCATATGTCTTTTCTTTTTCAATTATTTTTTCCAGGGCATTATTTAGTCTGTGTTATATAGTCTACATTCATCAGTGACAGAGCTGCCGTGCAAGGCCTCCATTGGGAGCAACTTATGGTTCAGTGTCTTGCCCAAGGACACTTCGACATGTGGACAGGAGGAGCCAGGGATCGAACCGCCGATCCTGGCATTAATGGCCACAGCCGACCCATGTGAATCTCCTTTCTTAAAAACGAGATGAAATAACGCCATCATGAAAGGAGCTGTGTAGTTTCCCTGTCTTGATTCCAGTATTAAACAGTGAGGTTAGCAGATCTGTGATCTCATCTATACATGTTTAGTAAAACTCACTACTGCCCTCTTACCTTTTCCAATCTATTGCTCCTGACCTCCTTCCTTTCCTCACCCACCTCAACAATACCTCTTTGACAACTGGTCAACAATGCTAAAAGCAGCGAGAGTGAACCCTCTTTTAAAGAAACCAACACTCAACTCTTCTGATGTAAAGAATTACAGATTACAGTCTGTCTTCTTGCATTTCTTTCTAGAACACTTGAGTGTGCTGTCTTCACTCAACTCTCTGACAACAGAGTTGTAGTGTATTACCACACACCGGAGCACCATGTAGTCTAGCTGCACATTGTCCTTCAAACAGTTGTGATATATGTCCAGGCCCCAGAGTGTAGAAGTACACTGGTGATGAAAAAAAAGATGCATTATGGATGGTTATGTCTTACTGCAATTTGTGCTGTGGCTTTTTGTGTTATGAGTGCTGCAGATAATTTTGTTCTGAACAGTTACCAGCTGGAAATTTCTGAACACAGGGCAATCTTTCAGATTAATTACACTTTGTGTTACTGTTTGTCTGTACTTTTGAACCATTTATGGAGGGTTGCATTTGCATTAGATTGTGAGGGTCTCTTTTTCCCTTGTTTGCCGGTTTTTGTCCATGTGTAGCTGTTTAAGCAGCAGCAGAGGGTGCAGAGGAAGACTTCTCATTGGATGGACCTCTTGATTTTTCCAGCTGAGGGCAGTGAGGATGACTTGCTAGTAGAGGGACCTGATGAAGGCCTTCCAGCAGAGGGCAGTGAGGATGACTTGCTAATAGAGGGACACCTCTGTTAGGTGGACTGTTTTCTTTTCTTCTTCTCTTTTCCTTCTTTCCCTTTTCTTTTCAAGAAAGCTTGTGTAGGTGCTGTATGAGGTCGGGCAGTTGCACCTCATTTCTGGTGTGACCTGCATCTCTAGACTAGTCTGGCCTTTTGCTCTTTGATTATATTTGATCATTGACACAGACACATAGTCCTCCACTGTCATAGCTGTTCTGTCCTTTTCGATGATGTCAACCATAATGTTAAATGACCCCTCCACTAGTGGCCCAGAAAAAAAGGTTGTGTCTAGATGGTAACCCTAGATTTGCAAAACTCTCACAAGATTTGTGAAACAGTCACAGTTTGATTAGGTTTAGGTACCAAAACCTCATAGGCACCAAAACTATTTGGTGCAACACAACACTCAGTTCAAGTGCGCATGTGCAAGAATTTCGCAAATCTATGGTTATCATCTAGACACAACCCAGAAAAAATGCTCAGCAGGACCTTCACTAAGGTTTTACTAGGGCTTTGGCAGCATTGTTGGCAATATGAACCGTATCCCCATGAATGTCCAAATGGTTTGGGTTTTTCCATTCAATCAATGCCTCCACACCGTTTCGTTGGCCCCTCATGACATTACAATTATCCATCATTGCACCAATCACTTTGGTTCCATTCCAATCCTGCTTCGTCAAGCACTGCCGACAAGGTGACTCCAAACAGTACATTCTTGACTCTGACATGTGGTGCCAAAGGAAAAGGGAGACAATCCTCAACGACAAAGGCAGCAGTAATGACCTTCAGATCTTCCCGCTGATCCTGGCGAGAAACTGGGGCAGCGGTAGGATGGTGGTGGTTTTCAGTATGCCTGACAAAGACCTTCTTGTCATTCTGTGCATGTGAAATGTTCTTATCACAAAGCTTACACCAGGCCATCCATGGGATGTCTACCTTTGCTAACTACACATCATATCTCTGCCCTTGGGAAACTGTCTCTTCTAGTCACTGCCACCTCCACTTGTTCTTTAGCACACATTCCAGTTCACCTGTGGCATCATTCTTCTGCAGATATTGCATACCTTAAAGCAAAAAAAAAAAAAAAACGACCTTCATTCTATTGCTTTTTCATAATTTGACAGAGAAATAGGAATGCCACTTCACCTGGTTCACTGTCTCCACCAAGGCCTCTCTGCTGTGCTGTTCACTGACTTTGCTTTGTTTGTTTGTTTGTTTGTTTGTTTGTGTGTGTGTGTGTGTGTGTGTGTGTGTGTGTGTGTGTGTGTGTGTGTGTGTGTGTGTGTGTTTGTGTGTGGAGGAGCTCAGCAGAGGAGAGGCTGCAGCGCAATATAATAAATTAATCATCATGTAATATGTAAACAGTCAAGTAATATCTAAACAGGAATACAATGAACATTTACATTGAAAGTTTTTTGCTTGGCTGAGGCGGAAAAGTTTGTGTATCTATAAAAGCAAAATGCGACAAAGTGCAATGGAAACTGATTTAGTGAATAAATCATGATCTACATGTAGTATTTGACTTTAACATCCATTGAAGCCTTCATTCCACTGAAGAGACAAAAAATAGTGGCAGATAAAAACGTCAGATTTGTGTGGATTGATGAGGAGATGGTAACGTTTGTCAAATTAATACATGAAACAAACATAAATACTATATTTACATGTTTTCAACATTGTTTTTCACTGTTTGAGGTTTTACTGGCGCTCATTTAATTACATCATCAGTTAATTTGCGCTAAATGTGGATGGAAACCTAGCTGTAGTCAGGGTCATCCTAAACATCACTGGAAATTTCAGTAAACCTCTCAAAGAAAAAGAATTGTGACTGTTCAAATATGTGGAAATTGTCATGTCTCTGTTTCCTGTTCTGGCGTGTCTGTTTATTTTGGAAAGTCTAACCTTCCCTCTCATTTCAGGTCCCTTAACTTCTGCCCCGCCCTGATTGTTTCCACCTGTTCCCCTTTACCTCTTGTGTATATATTGTCGGCGTTTCCCCTGTCTCGTTGCCAGATCGTAGCCTATGATCAAGCCTTCATGTCATACTCTTGCTTTGCTACTCAACGAACCTAAGTGTAAGAACCCTTTATCTTTATTAAAACCTTTAAAAAGTCTGCCTGTTCTCTGCGTCCTGCATTTGGTTCTACCTGCTTGTCTGCCAGCTGAACAGTACGATCTGGCCAGACATGGACCCAGCAGACGTGAACACGGTCAGATCGGCTCTTTCAGTTCAGGGGACAATGATTCACCAGCACGAGACTCAGCTGTGCTCCATCAGCCGCGGAGTGAAAGAACTCACCGAGCGTCAGACGGAGCTTCAATCATCCGTCGCCAATTAAGTAAGCCACCTGGCTGCACAACTGCAACTCGTCATAGCTTGCCTGGAGGATCTCGCCTCGCCCAAGCCGGCTTCATCAGCGCCAGTTCAGCTTCCAACGCCAACATCACTACCAGCGGCCGCTCCTCGCCCCGTCCGCCTAGCTCCTCCGGAGAAATATTCAGGAGATTCTGGTGAGTGCCGATCCTTCTTGGTTCAGTGTGACTTACACTTCAAGAATGATCCTGCTGCCTTTAATTCTGACCAGGCTCAGGTGGTGTTCATGGTCTCCCACCTGACTGGGCGGAGTGGTCTCGAGGAGCCGCCATTTGCCAAGATGTCAAGCTATTTTCTCAGACTTTGTCCAAGTTGTTTGACCACTCTTCTCCAGCTCGAGAGGCTTCGCCATAGAGTTCTGCACCCTTGCGGCCGACAGCGGCTGGAACCCACCAGCAATCAAAGACGCCTTCGTGAACGGACTCAATGAGGGAATAAAAGACCTGCTAGCACCCCATGAGATCCCTGAAGACTTCGAGGGCCTAGTGGATTTGGCGGTCCGCATTGACAACCGTCTCCAGGAGAGGGAGGCAGAGCGATGTCGGGTCAGCAGGAGGTCTTCCGAGGCCCAGGGGGCGCCATGGGGTTTCAGGGAGTTCCACCGTTCCACAAGGTCCACGACTGCAGGCGCGGAGGTTCGAGCGCCATCTTCTGTGCGGGAGGAGCCCATGCAGCTGGGACGCACCAAGCTGGCCCCGGAAGAGCGACAGCGTCGTCTAAAGGAGGGGGCCTGCTTCTACTGCGGTCAGTCTGGGCATCAGGTGGGCTCTTGTCCGCTAAAGGAGGAGGCTCACCAGGTGTGAGGAGGGCGCTGGTGAGTCAATCCAAGACTAGAGTCTCTCCTCATTGGACTCTTACTTCGGTGACCCTGTCCATCGACGGTATTACCACTCCACTACAAGCACTGATAGACTCTGGGGCTGCTGAAAGTCTTATGGACAAAGATTTAGTCAAGAGTCTAGGACTGGAGACACAAACTCTGTCACCCGGTTAGTGCTAGATCGTTGGATGGGAAGCTGCTTAGCAGGGTTACTGTTACGAATCAGGACACAGGACGCTGAACTCAAAAGCACGATTCCAACTCACAAGACGTTTCACAGTTCAAAGTCTCTTTTACTGAAAGTAAGGAAAGTACAACAAAAAACGCTCTCAAAAGAGGATAATGAAAAGTACAACAAAAAACACTCTCAAAAGAGGATAATGAAAAGTACAACAAAGAATCACTCATGAAGAGGATAAACAACAAAAATGTAATCCAAACCAAAAATGCCCTCGGAAGGGGAAAAACCAAAGTACCAAGAAAAACACAAAAACCTTAACATGACCTGAGGCAGAGGAAATACGCTGGCTCGCTTGGGCAAACAGACATAGAGACTGAACAAGACGAACTGGCACAGGACAACGGGAGACAAGGACCATATATACACCCCCACCAGGTGAGGAGCACAGGTGAAAACAATCAGGGGCGGAACAGAAACACGGCGGGAATACACACACAGGGGAAAGTCAGGTACAGACACAAGAGGAAAGGGAGACTACACAACAAAACAGGAAGTGCCCAACAAGACCGTACATGAGTACTTGACAAAAAACAAACGTGACACCTTAACAGATCTGCCTCGACACCACAGTTACACACCAGACTCAACCTGTCATTTTAACCATAGACTCATGCCATAGAGAAACCATTCAGTTTCACATTTTTGATTGCGCTCAACATCCCCTGATTTTGGGTTATCCCTGGTTGAAAAAACATAACCCCTATATAGTTTGGGAATCGGGGAAGATAAAAGAATGGGATCCTGCCTGCCACGTTTCTTGTCTCGCTGTGTCTACCTCTGTTCACAGGTCTCCGGAGCTTGTGGGAACGACGTCGCCAGAACCGGTCCACAGCGACTATCCGGACATATCCAAAGTCCCACCTTGCTACCATGATTTACGTGAGGTATTTAACAACCTCTCTGCCCCCTCATCGCCACTGGGACTGTGCCATAGACCTCCTGCCAGGGGCTTCCATCCCTAAGGCCCGGCTCTATGCCATCTCCGGTCCAGAGAGGAAGGCCATGGGGGAGTATATTGAGGCGTCGCTGAGGTCCGGCATCATCCGCCCATCTTCATCGGTTTCTTCTTCGTGGGTAAGAAGGATGGATCGCTCCGGCCGTGCATCGACTACAGTGCCCTAAACAACATCACGGTCAAGAACAGGTACCCGCTTCCACTCATATCCTCCGCCTTCGAGCTGCTCCAGCAGGCTCGAATCTTCACCAAGCTGGACCTGCAGAACGCTTACCACCTGGTGAGGATTAGGGAGGGGGATGTGTGGAAGACGGGCTTCAATACACCCACAGGACACTATGAATACTTAGTTATGCCTTTTGGACTCACCAATGCACCTGCAGTTTTCCAGTCCTTTGTTAATGAAATCCTCCGTGAATACCTCAATGACTTTGTCTTTGTATACTTAGACGATATACTCATCTTCTCTCCCGATCCTGTGACCCACCAGCGTCATGTCCATCAGGTCCTGGTTCGCCTGCTGGAGAACCATCTGTACGTGAAGGCGGAGAAGTGTGAGTTTCATGCCTCCTCAGTCTCCTTCCTAGGATTCATCGTTGCCGCTAACCAAGTCAAGATGGACCCGGAGAAAGTTAGTGCAGTCACCAACTGGCCCCCTCTCACGTCACGTAAGAAAGTCCAACAGTTCCTAGGTTTTGCTAACTTTTATAGGAAGTTTATAAGGAACTTTAGCGCCGTGGCGGCGCCGCTTCATGCACTAACCTCTCCAAAGGTTCAGTTTCAGTGGGGTCTACAGGCTGAGGAGGCATTTCAACGGTTGAAGAGACTCTTTACCATGGCTCCTGTCTTGACCATGCAGGACCCGAAGCTGCAATTCCTTGTGGAAGTGGACGCCTCGAACGAGGGCATCGGGGCCGTCCTGTCACAGCGCTCTCCCACAGACAACCGCATCCACCCATGTGCCTTCCTCTCTCGTAAACTGTCATCAGCCGAGCGCAACTACAACGTCGGGAACCGGGAGTTGCTGGCCATCAAAGTGGCATTGGAGGAATGGCGTCACTGGCTGGAGGGGGCGGAGCAGCCGTGCATCGTTTGGATGGATCATAAAAACCTTGAGTACCTCAAATCGGCGAAACGGCTTAACTCACGTCAAGCAAGGTGGGCACTTTTTTTTTTAGTCGGTTCCGGTTCACCCTCTCCTACAGGCCGGGGTCGCAGAACACCAAACCGGATTTTCTGTCCCGCCTGTATGAACCGGAACCAACTGCCAAGGAGCCTGAACCATCCTACCACCTGACCGTGTGGTAGGATCGGTAACTTGGCAGATAGAAAAGGATGTGCAGCGAGCGTGCAGTGGTGTAACTACTCCTGATGGTTTCCCTCGCAACCGGTTGTTTGTACCGGAAGCGTGGCGATCTCAGGTTCTCCACTGGGCACATACCTCGCTGCTCACATGCCATCCTGGAATTAAAAGGACTGTATTTGTGGTTCAGCAAAGGTTCTGGTGGCCGTCCCTCGCCATGGATGTGGCTGACTACGTAGCTGCCTGCTCTGTCTGCGCCAGGAGTAAGGCGTCGAGGCAGGCCCGGACCGGACTTCTGCAGCCGTTACCAGTGCCACATCGACCATGGTCTCACATATCCATAGACTTTGTCACGGGTCTGCCTCCATCTAGAGGATACACGACAGTGCTGACGGTGGTGGACAGGTTTTCTAAAATGACACATTTCATCCCACTGCCCAAATTACCCAGAGCGAAAGAAACCGCTAAAACCATGATTAACCATGTCTTCCGCATTCATGGTCTACCAAAAGACATTGTGTCAGACAGAGGTCCACAGTTTATCTCGGTGTTTTGGAAGGGGTTTTGTCGTCTCCTAGGTGCCACCGTTAGTCGTCTGGATACCACCCAGAATCCAACGGCCAGACAGAGCGGCTCAATCAAGAACTGGAGACCTGCTTGAGATGTCTGGTGGCCCAAAATCAAACGTCGTGGAGTGAACATCTCACCTGGGTGGAGTACGCCCACAATGCGCTCCCTACTGCAGCCACCGGACTCACCATTCCAAGTAGTCTACGGGTACCAGCCTCCACTCTTCCCGGCTAATGAGGAGGAGGTGACGGTACCGTCAGCCTATGCCTTGGTGAGGAAATGCAGAAAAGTCTGGGCTGCTGCACGGCGGATGCTCCTTAGGGGGCAGGCCTGCATGAAGATAGCAGCCGACCGTCGTCGCCGACCTGCACCCACCTACACTAGTTTGGTTGTCCACTAAGGACCTACCTCTCCACGTCCACACCCGAAAGCTCGCTCCCAGGTTTGTGGGTCCCTTCCCAGTCTCCAAAGTTATTAACCCAGTGTCTGTGCAACTTAAACTCCCCAGGTGCCTCCGTGTTCACCCCACCTTTCACGTGAGCAAGTTAAAACCAGTTCGTGAAAGCCCGCTGGTGCCACCCACCAAACAGCCACCGCCGCCCAAGATGGTAGATGGGGGGCTCGTCTACGCGGTCAAGAAACTGCTGGTGGTGAGAAAGAGGGGCCGGGGAAGACAGTTTTTGGTGGACTGGGAGGGGCACAGACCTGAGGAACGGTCGTGGGTTCCTGCCAGCTTCGTCGTCGACCAGAGCCTGATTGACGACTTCTATCGTCGTCACCCGGATCAAGCTGGACCGACTGGAGCCGATCCTAAGAGGGGGGTACTGTCATGTCTCGTCGGTTGTGTTAAGTTCCATGTCTGTCATGTTTCTGTTTCCTGTTCTGGCGTGTCTGTTTATTTTGGAAAGTCTAACCTTCCCTCTCGTTTCAGGTCCCTTAACTTCCTGCCATTGTGTGTTTCCCGCCTGTGTGATTGTCTGCCCCGCCCTGATTGTTTCCACCTGTTCCACTTTACCTCTTGTGTATATATTGTCGGCGTTTCCCCTGTCTCGTTGCCAGATCGTAGCCTATGATCAAACCTTCATGTCATACTCTTGCTTTGCTACTCAACGAACCTAAGTGTAAGAACCCTTTATCTTTATTAAAACCTTTAAAAAGTCTGCCTGTTCTCTGCGTCCTGCATTTGGGTCTACCTGCTTGTCTGCCAGCGTAACAGAAATCATTAGTGTTATAATGTAATTTGAGCTGACTTTCACTTTAACTTTCTACAAAACTGTGCAGTAAAATAACTTCAAATTTGACATGGTCATATTTAGGGTCATTCTGAATAAGACTCTGGAAAGTTTAGAAAACCTCTTAATGGATTTTCAAATATGAGCAAATTTTATCCAAAACTGTACAGTAAAACAACATAATGGACATGGTCATTGTCAGGGACATCCTGAACAGGATTACATTGAACATTTCAGCAAACCTCTTAAGAAAAATTCTTATGAAAGTTCAAATATGAACACAAATCTAGCACCGGTTCAAGAAGCAACAATGTAGTTAATTAACTAGCTAACAACACACAAAGATAAGTGTAAGCCAGTTATTGTTCAGCGAATCAGTTTATCATGTAATTTGCTGTTAGCCGTCTTTACCCAGTTTATGTATTATGTGTCAATATTTTTCATTAAGAGTGTATGAACTTTTGACTCAGGAGTTTGTACAAATATTAATAAATAATAAAGGTAATTTCAATTGCAAACAGTTATTTTGTGAAATAAACAGCTTATTTATTCTTTATTTCACTGATAGTTATACTATGTATTAAAAATAAAATCATCCTTAACACTTAAGTTAAATTTAGTTAAATTCCTTATTTCTTAAAATCATTGTTTTATTTGATGGTCTTGCTGCCATTTGGTATTGTTTTTTTCTCTTGAGAATGTGGTCATACGGTACATCTGGCAAAATGTCCACTATGTGGTCTGACTGATCACATTTCAATCACAATACATTATGTTTTCAATATCCAGATATATCCAGACACAGATCACATGTTAATGCCAGGTGTGAATGGGATCATACTGTATGCAAAAGAGTACAGTTGCATATATATGGCCTTGCCACTGTACTTGTGGCTATGAATGCTGAACTTATGTGTCCTGTTTCACCCATTTTTACCATCAAATAATTTATTGTAAAGATTGAAATGCTCTGTGTGAGTCAAATGACTACAGTGGTGTAATTGAATTGCCTTTTTCGCCTCTTTTATTTTCCATCCTCATGGCCCTACCCACTTAGCCAATAAAAGTATGCACTTGTGACAAGACAATTAATCTCACTGATAAAAGATGCAGCGATGAGGATCTGACTTTGTAATTTCTAATTACTGGAGTGTAAATATGTGAAGTAATGTTACAAGACTGATCCATTTCTCTCTGGGAAGCCTAATGGGGCAGATGTACAGTACATCAGGCTGACTTTGACAGTTAAGCTGTGGGAATCAAAGACAACAAGTCCCTCATTGACATGCCTGCAGATAAACAGTATCCTTTTCTGGACAGGAAACTGGCAACCAGAGAATAGTCAGCCTAAAATGTTCTCTTTGACAATGTGCGAATATACTGCTTTACATAACACTCTGTTATCATTAAAATGAAATTCACATACTGGAAAATGTAATTTGTGAATATCAACAACTCTCCTCCAAGGCAAAAAATAAGAGAGCCAAGACTGAGCGCTGCCACCAAGCAACACTTTCTGGAGCTGTTCCACTGCCAATGAATGAGCTGGCACTCACAGTATCCAATGTGATTTTCTGGGATATGTGCACATTTTCTGCTTCGCAACTACCAACTACAATGAAATGAAGCTCATTTGGATGTGATAACTCAGACAAATGCTCACAGTTTACAGAATTAGTGCCCCATTTGTTTCAGTGGAGCAGCTCCAGACAGGGTGTCTTGGTAGCAACATGGATTAAAGGAATAGTTCAACATTTTGGAAAATATGCTCATTCGCCTATTGCTTACTTTCCCAGTGAGATGTTAGATGGATATAAATATCATGTCTGAGTGTTTAGTACGGAGTCAAGACATGGTTAGCATAAAGACTGGAAGCAGAGGGAAATAGCGGTCCTCACTCTGTCCAAACAGAAATGGAAAGAGTACTAGAATATTATACTTTAAGTAAAAGTACTGTTACTTTAAAGAAAATGTACTCAAGTAAGTACCTGTGTAAAAATGTACTCAGATAAAAGTGAAAAGTAGCTCCATTCTCACACAGTTTATCATGACTTTTTCACATGAGTCTGTAAGGGATGTGACTTGAAATGTAGCGAAGTACAATACCAAAAAAATTACTTTGTTACAGTAACAAGAGTAGATGTCATTTGTTACTTCCACCCCTTCTACAAACCTATCAACACCTCTAAAACTCCACAGATTTCACCCCCTCACGGAACCTGAAGATTAATTTGAGATGCAGCTCAGCATGTCAAGTTTTTCTAGTCATAAATGTGTAATAAATTAATGTTTAGGTTAGGCGCCTATTCAAATTTTGAAGGTTTAGAGTGTATAAGGGCTTCGAACATTATAATGGAAGTATACTATATGATGGCCATTCCCATGCTCAATTATGTCTCATAAGTTGTTGCAGCAATTTTTGGGTTGATACCATTTGTTACACAGATCTGGTGAATTACAAGAAGACTTGTCAAGATCAGACTGTTCTCCCGAGGAGGACCAATGATGCTGACTAGCCGGTCATAGCTTTCCCAGCTAAGGGGTCCTTGCATCTCTGAAAACAATGGAACACATTTTTAAGAAGACATTGTTTTAATAAATCAACCTCATACATATCTGAAATCTAAACTGTACATTTCTTACCAAAGCAAGACTAAGAGTCTTGTTAGCAGCTCTGTGAGGCTTTAATGGTCATTGTAATGAAAACCAAACTGTTAGATAGATATACCAAAGTACTGGACTACTTGAAATTGATAATGGTGTTAGATTGAAATTTTGGATCACCAAAGTTCACAAAGACCATGATTGTTTGCACCAAATTGCATGGTAATCCACCCAACAGTTGTTGAGACTTAAGGGTGTCCCTGACTAAGAATTTACATAGTCAAATCTGATTGGTCCAGTCTTGCCTATTGTTGTTTCATTATTTCTGTCTATCATTTCTCAAAAAAAAAAAATTCTAATTTACTCAAAATTATATGTTTTATTTCTCGTCATTCATAAAAGAAAAATAGTTCAAAAACTATTACATATGGGTATTATTCAAGATGGTGAAGGTGTTAATTAGGACAAAAGAATTGGTGGAAAAGTGTGTGTAATGGCCAATATCTATGGACAACCTTGCGTAAAGACTGCATAATAAGATCGGTTTTCAATTAGTTTTGTTTCAGTGCAGTTTTAAATAGTTACACATTGTGCAGTTCCTTACCAGAAATGCCTTCCATGCTTTGCACAGGGATTGTGGATGCCACTGCATCCCCTGCTTTAGTGAGACACTGACTTGTTCATTGTTAACCTCCAAGTGCGCCATAGGTGCACCAGGCAAACCACACAAAAAAAAGTGCACTTTGCACACCCTTAATGTACTGGGCAGGGCACACTTAAATGCAATCTGCACGGCACTACAGGGTTCACAAAAATAGAGCCCCAAATGTCAACCTGCTAGAGACACTAGAAAAGTCAGGGGATCACCAAAGCTTTTACAATTTATCCTCTGGGGAACATGAATGTCTGTACAAAATTTCATGGTAATCCATCCAATAGTGGTCTGAACCAAAGGGCTCATATCCTCTGTCATTGCTGCTTGTTGATGTAAAATGCATGCTGGGATACTTGTCCACCCCAAGTTCACACACACGAATCAACTAATAAAGATACCTTGATTAAATGGAAGGAGCAAGAACACTTTTAGGCAGTTCTTACCTAAATGTATGACAGTACTTGAGCCATGAGTGATGATGTTCCACAAGTCTAAAACAACACAAGAACAGACAAAAACACAGACTGCTAAAAGGCATACAAATTATATTTTAAATATCTGTTTGCTTTAAAGGTGTTCGTAGGTGTATTTTTGAACAGGCTAGCTGTTTCCCTCTGCTTCTAGTCTTCATGCTGACTGTACTTAACACGCAGACATGAGATTGATATCCATCTCCCTCTCAAAAGGTGGCAAGTATTTCACATAAATGTTGAGCTATTCTTTTTAAGTCTTGGTTGACTGTATTCTATTTTAAGAAGAAACCATGGTCAAACTGTTTAACATGATTACATTTCTGATTTATGGAAGAGCATCCCTTTAAAAATATAGCAACAACATGTAAGTAACATCTACAGTGTATTCTCTAGTTCCTTGGCAGACCCTCTGGACTTTTAAAAGGGTTCCTCTGATTTTCTTGCTGTAAACACAATGCATAGTGCTGCCTTGAGGCTTTGTTAGTCATACGCAATTAGGTACACATTATTCCCAGCTTTCCACAGGGTTCAATTTACACAAATGATTATAGTTTGTCCAAAACCCAGAGACTGTAGTGATTTCCAGCCATGCTACACTGGGGCGCTTTACAGGGTGCCACTTATATTTACTTTGAAGCAGTGGAGAAGGCCAGTGTTTTCTGTAAATAGCAGGGAGGATGTGGAGGGCTGCGGCGTGTCCTGCACAGATATGAATATTTTATTGGGCTGCTCAGGGGCCACTACACGTCAACCATAACAGCCACATAAATCAAGAGCCATATCCAGCAGGAAGATGTTCCTGAGGTGCAGTAGACTGTTAATGCGGGGCAACTTTGACCCTTTCTGTTGGTGACACACAACCACACAATAGGAATGCTTCACTTATAAACACATTTGTGTGTTCATTTCTGCATCAAATAAATGAACTAAAACAACCAACACATCTCCAGCTAGGAGCCATGACTTGAGACTCAGCAGGTAAGTAGTAACTTTATTTATATAGCACCTTTCAAGAGCAGATATGTCACACAGTGCTTCACAAAAGAAATCCAATGTACATAAAGACATAAAACAACATACAATAGAAATAAAAAGAAAACACTTACACAAAGGAAAGTCTAAACAAATGGGTCTTGCTTTTTAAATGTGGCCACATTGTCTACAGATCTTAAGTCCAAAAGGAGGGAGTTTCAAAGCTTGGGAGCCACAACCTCAAAAGCACAATCCCCTTTAGTTTTAAGCCTAGATCAAGGAACAACCAACAAACCCTGATCAGAGGACCTTAGAGACCTGCATATATAGGGCTGCAGTAGATCTCTAATGTAGGCAGGTGCATGACCACGTAGAGCCCTATAAGTGATCCATTATCTTAGGGACAAGAATGGATGGAGCAGAAATAAGAACTTTATTTATCTGCCATCCAGTTTTTTATAGCTAGTTGATAGTTGAATATCATCTGTGTAGCAGTGATAGGAGATACCAGTGAACTATTATCTGTCCAAGGGGAAGCATATACAAAGCAAACAGAATAGGACCAAGGACCAAACCTTGGGGCACACCACATAACAGAGTTTCAGATGAAGAGGCATAGTTGCTGAGAGTAACTGAGAAACCCCTATAAGAGAGGAGAATCAGTGCAGGGCTGACCCAGATATACCAGTGCTTAATTTGTGCAGGATCCTGCCGGAACAGGCAGATTGGGACTGGCACCTATGTGATTGGATCTGGCACCTCCTTTGTCACTATCAAAATCTGTAAATACATTTTGTGCAATATTGAATGTTATATGTTCTCTCATTCTTTTATTTCCCATTGAAGAAACACATGCTATCACAAGGGAAAGACCAAACAGGATACAACAAGTTAATCAATGATTTAAAAGTGCTTTACTCGCAATATTGGCTGCAGGACGCAGAGGCACTTTTTGGGGAAGTGGAGACACTCTGCCAACTGCTTTGCATCTATGTCATTTGGGCATACAGAGAATACTGGGACAATAATGGGGAATTTTTCCCAGATGGATTGAAGGACCTCTTGGCTACGGTTAACACTGTCCCCATCTCAAGTGCAGACTGTGGGTGGGGCTTTTCCCAGATGAACTTATTCTGCACTGCCAAGAGGTCATCTCTTCTCACATCCACCATCTGCTCGCTACTCTTTCTTTGCCTTGGTGGACCACAGCTGACCTAGTTCAACCCCATTCCATATGTGACTTCATGGATTACTAAAAGACACAGAACTGCCTGAGACCCTAGGAGTAAAGTAAGAAGCAGGGAAAAGGAGACCAAAGATGTTTTGTGTGTTGTTTTGGACAAATAAACAGAATTTATTTTGTTGATGTGTTGATGATTGATTAGGAGGGTGATGATGAATATGATGATGATGATTAATGCATCAGGCCAATGAATGGGGAATGCAAGCCCCACAAATACCGTGAGTATGTAGTATAAGTGGGCGTTTGTGCTATGAAATGGTGAAATGAGTATGGCTATTAGGGGTTGGTTGTGTAGGTGCGGTGCTGTCCATAGCACTGAAATGGAGTGGAGATCAATAGACAGACAGACAGAACATGTCACTTAGTTCGGTTTCTTCCTCCTGTCCTGCCGAAACAGCATCCTCTCTGTGTTCCAGGACCTCCTGATTTACACTGCACTGTACCCACCCACTGCCTAAGTCTCTCAACCAAGATACATTGGTCCACAGTATTAAAAATCTGTACTGAGATCCAACAGTACCAACACAGAACATTCTCCTGCATCACCATGCATCAAGATATCATTCGAGACTCTAAGAAGAGCTGTTTCTGTTGAATTCCACCAGCTGAAACCAGACTGAAACTTGTCAAAGATTATGATCTTAGATTATGCTCATCTAACGCAGTTGTGAGCTGCTTAGCAACCACTTTTTCTAAGACTTTGGCTATGAAAGGCAGCTTGGAGAGAGGCCTGTAATTATGAGGTAAAGATGGGTCAAGATTAGATTTTTTCAAGCGGTTGAATAACAGCTTGTCTGAAATAAACAGGGACATGACCAGATAACAGAGAATTGTTGATTTTACTGAGAACACGAGGACCAATAGAGCCAATGACATTTTTAAACAGAGATGTTGGTGGTAAGATGTCAAGGGAGAATGACGAAGTTTTCATACGGTTAACCATGTTTGTAAGATCCTGGAGTGTTATAGGAGAAAAACTCTCCAGGATTGTTGGCCAAGAGGAGCAGGAGATGGGGGTGGGGTGATCTGATGTCATTAATCTTACCAACATAGAATGAAAGAAATGTGGAATAGGAACACCAGGTGATGCAGGAGTAACAATATTACTAATAGTGTCAAATAAAATGTTGAGATTGTGCTGGCTGTTTGACACAAGAAGTCTACAAGGAGTAGGTAGCTCTGGTATCCTTTGCCAGCATATTAAGGCATTAAAAGTTATTTTAAATAATGATTGTGAACTTGTAATTGGGTGGATTTCCACAAGTGCTTGACTCTCCGACAATCTCGCTTGAGAGAGCAAATATTGTCATTTATCCACGGGGAGGAATTGATCAAAGGAGCTGGTCTAGCTTTAATAGGGGCCACTTCATCCAGTGCTGAAAGGCAGTGTTCATTAAAAGATCGCACCAAGGACTCAACATCACTATGCACAACAGAGTTAAAATGGAAAGTGGCAGAAAACTTTGCAGCAGAAAGGGGGTTAAAGATGTGAGATCTAATGATATGCTGGCAGGGAAATCTAGATTAAAGACAAATCAAATCAAATATAGTAAAAAGGTTCTTGGAAAATATAGAACCAATATTCAAACCAAGAATAAAAACAAGGTCCAGAGTATGGGCTCTGTAGTGTGTAGGGCATGACACACGTTAAGTAAGATTAAAAGACTATATATTAATAAAACCAGAGGCAAAATTATCAGAAACAATATTAACATTAAAATCACAGACAATGATAAGTCTGGATAGCTTAAGGATAGATGGTACAATACAGATATACAATAGAGATCATTAGAGATGGAGGAGCTACTCAGAGATGGAATGTTTTTTTCTTTTTTTTTACTGGCCCAGAGGCCACATCCAATCCGTGAGACCATTTCATAGCTAAGGACCCCCACATGTTAAGAATTTATTGTTACATCCAACTAGCAAGTAATCAAAGTAATCATTTAACATTCTAGCAGGGCTGCAAAATGCAGACAGTATCAAGAGAGGTGGACAACTCCAACTAAAATTATTTTTTCATGGACTTTAATGTGACTACTTCCTGTTTCATCTGCACAGAGGAAGTTGCTGTTCTCCAGGAACACAATCTCAGCAGCATTACCCCAATAAACATGCAAAGGTGTATGATACAGTAGGAAAGAGAGAGTAGTAAGAGAGAGGAGAGCAAAAGACCAGTTAATCAACTTGTATATAGTTGAAAACAGCCTAGCCAGTGGCCCCCAAGTGATCTGAGACCCTTGTTATATAGTTTATAGGATGGAATTGTTTTAGTGGGAATGCAAAGCACAACCACCACAGCAGAGAGCTCTTAGCAACAGGATTACACTTGAAGACTGGGGTTGATTTGGTAGAACTGAAAGAACAGTTCAGCTGATTAGAGTTCAAAACATCTCAGAGCTGGTTTGTGAGTCCCACAGAGGGTAACCTCAGCTGCTTTTTTCTCCTTTTGATTCTGTATTTCCTGCAGTGCAGCTCCTGATTCTCATTCAAGTGCAACATGGACAACACTGCCAGAGGCGAAGTGCACAAGACCAACAGACTTAACTTGCTCAGAAGAGTTGTCTTTCTGTTGACAGAAGAAATGCTCTGATTTGTAAGATGCAATTAAAGAGTATATTGCAGAATTTAAAGCATGAATATTGAAGCTTTAAAGCAGGGCATCAACAAAAAAAAAGACACAGTCATGTTGTAGGGAGATGAAATGAAGAAACAGCATTGATATATTTTTGCCATTCAACAGCTCAACAGTGGAACAACAAACCTGTCTCAACTTCAAAGTGCCTTCAGTAAACACACCAAGCCTTTGTGCATACTGTATGTGTCTAAATGGATCTATGCATTCAAACTTGAGGCTGCTGGAAACTGGGTCATCTCAGGTAATTACGTATAGTCTACTGCAATTAACAGCAGGTGAGGTAGAGCTGCTGCTGATGCTCATACAAAGTTGAAAACAACAAAGATCATGAAGATTAGGACTAAATATGATCTAAATAGTCAGAATCCTAAGCAGTAATAGATACGTCTGTGCAGTTTAAAAAATGAATTGTTTGAATTAAAGGCCCACTAAAAAAAAAGGATGAAATGGAAAGGAAATCATACCGTCTCATACCATATCTCTTTGCATGAGTTAGAAGAAAATATGAGGATTGTAATAAATACTTGTTTACAACTTTTACAAATATACAATTTAAATATTTATTTCCTTCATTTACTTTTGTCATATTTTCTATTTTAGACACTTTTGATCTAGCACCACCCTAAGTGGTTTATCCCTTTGGCTGCATACGCAGGCTCCCAAGGGGATAAACCATTTTAATTTTAGTGACCTCATGGCCTTTCATCTAGCACCCCCTTCAGAACAAACGTAAGGGTTTAGCATGGCCACTGCACCCGTCCATCAACAATTGGTGTGTACATACTGCTGAAAGCAACAATGAAGAGCCACTTGGAAAGCCAGGGTAAAACCAAACCTGCAGATTCCTTTGTACAATGATCGTTTGCTGCAGGTAACCAAATCCAAAGGTACATAAACATGCAGGTAAAAGTCCAAAAGGCAGGCAAGAATAAAAGAATAAAAACAAGTCAAGCAAGTCAAGACCAAAGTCAAGACAAAAGACTTGAACAATAAGGCTGAGATGGCACAATCTTGTAGAGTTCAGTGTGACTACAGGACAGGTACATACAGTACAGTATTCTGCGGATCTGATGGGGGAATTGGGAACAGGTATGCAGGTGGGTGTGGAGGTCAGGTGATGATGAAACGCCCAATGACTGATGGCGGACTGACAACAGTGTAAGACACAAAAAGTTCTTATATTGAAATGCAGACTACACATACCTTGATAGCATGGCTAAGGTGTGTACCACAATTTAACCAACATGCATCTTGATGTTTGTTTTACATAAGTCCTACAATGTACTTCAAAACTGCCACCCATTGAGAAGCTGATAAAGCAATTCAGCTGCTTCATTCATGCTTGACAACTATGGTAATCTCCTCCTTATGTCTTAAGCTTTTGGTGTTGTTGATTTAATTAAGATTTAATGTTCATGTAAAGGTTAATGATGTGGAACTTCCTGTACAACATTTGCTATAAATGGTCCATCCATTGACAATTGTAAGTGTCTCTTTGAGCTAATGAATATTGTTCTGTATTCTAAAGAAGTTAAAAATTAACAAAGAGCTGTCTAGTCAGCGCAACTTTCAGATTTGAAAGATATGTGGCGGGTCTACGAGCCAACCATAATGACATAATTGTGGAGGTTTAGGTGTGTGCACGAGTGTGAGAACTGGTAAAAATCATGCAGGCCCTTGGACCCACAACTCATAAGTGTCATGGTCCACGAAGGACTCTTGTTTGGACTCTTGTTTGGTCTTGTTTCCTGTTTTATTTTGTAAATCCCTGGTCTTGTGTTCATGTGTTATTTACTTCCTGTCATTGTTCTGTTCCCACCAGTTTTGATTAGGTTCACCTCGTTGTCTCCTTATCTATATATACCGGTCCTTTTCCTTTGTTTGTTGTCATTGATGTTACTGATGTGGTTTGTGTGGTTGAGGTGCTTGATGTTCATGGTGTTGTTGGTCGTCTCGTCGTGTCATGTTCCTGGTGTTTCTATGCGTATCAGTTCCTGAGTTTTTGTAAATTTATTTTGTAGTTAATAAATCTTTGGATTGATCCAGCCTCCTTACCTGTCTGCGTTTGGGTCCTCTCCCTGCTGCCTAGATGGCTCATCATGACAAGTTTATCAGGTACACCTAGGTAAAACTAATCTAATGCAAAAGTCCTACTATAAATCCAACCTTCATGAAGGTTATAATCAGTACTTGTCTGTTAGAAACTGTTTTAGAGAGGTGTTGATTCAACTTTATAGTCATTTTGGAGGCTGCAGTTTGTGGTGCTGTTGAATTGTATTTTGTTAAAATAAATCAACATCTTTCAACAAAAACTGAACATTCTAACCTTCACGAAGGTAGGATTTATTGCACAGGTGTTGTATTAGTCTGCATTAGTTTTAGCTAGGTGGACCTAATAAACTAGCAACTTGTTAATTACATCCAACAATTTTGCATCAGATGGGGTCATCAAGGGTTAAGCTGTCGGACAGGAATCATTCAGAGCAGAACCTCCCTGGGTTCAAATCATGTCCAGCCAGAGCTCAGCCTCAGCTCTGGTTTTAATAGCTAGTTAGCATGAGATGGTTGCTCATACAGCAGATATCCAATAAAAAATTCAAAGTATTCATCAAGTTTTAGCATGGTGACCAGTGTTTAAGCACACAGATCCTTCATTGGCTTAATCTAATCTGTTGCCTTCTCAAAAACTTAATTTCAGTGATTGGTCTATAACTTTCGGTGCAAAATTGGCCTTTAAATTTACCTGAAATTTACTTTGTGAGCTTTTCAGCCTCTTTTAGCTTAGTATTTTGGTTTTCCAGCCCACAAACTACACTCTCATCAACCTGGTTTCCATCAGCAGCAGGCAGCTGTTTTCAGTGAAAAAGCTCTGTACACTACCTGTCCAACACCAAACAGCAGACAGACAATGTAGCTGGTGAACATAGTGGAGAGAGCCAGATATTTATCTCAGGAGTTGGTGGCGAAGACCAAAGCAGAGCTAAAAGGAGAGTGAATATTGGACTTGCATTCATCAGGTGGACACAAAGACAACTCCAAATGAATGAAATTGTTGCTCTCGGTCTGCTAGATGTGGAAATAGGCAAGTGTTAACACTTTCACCAAAAATAACTAATTAATCCACGTCTCAGTCCATAGACAATAATCGGAATACATTTTTTTTCAAGCCTTGAATGCACCCACAACTACATTGAAAAGTTAGAACAGTTTCCTCTGTCTCACAAATGGACTCATAAAAGAAAACAATGAAAAGAAACCATATTGGACAATCAAGTCAGAAGCATACATGACAATTTGATTTTCGCCAGCATTCCCAAACACCCACCAAATAACCTGAGGCACTGATTAAATACATTTTGAAAACCCAACTCAAACTCCCACCGGACACTGTAAACCAGATTACTTTCCACCATGTTCACTGACTTGGATCTCACCCTGACCCATCATCGCCAAACTGGAACATTTAAAACACAAGGAACTGATTTAAGAGCAAAGAAAGGAACTGAAAGGTGCTAAATACAGACTGAATAACTGTATTCTACCCCATCATGAAACAACAAACATGCAGACTTGATTGTGGACAAATTATACATCAAAGGACAACTTTACCGCAATCCTAACACCACTCCCTGGCTTTTCTTATCTACTACATTACTGACTATATTAACAGCCTCCTCCATTAAAGAATCTCTGTTTATTTGTATATATTTATTTGACAACTGCAACAGCATGTTTAAGATTTATTCTTATATATACAAAACACACACACACACACACACACACACACACACACAAAATTCAAGGCAAGTAGTAGCCAGGATTCATCCTACCAATAACCCTCAGTTGTTACTCCACTTAAATTCCTAAACTGGAATTCATGTGGGATTGCCTTCCAAGCTAAAAGGAATACAATATTTAATCATTTAAATAAATGAAATCCAGACATATGCCTACTTCATCAAACCCATATATCAAACTCTAAAGACCATAGAAAACAGAATTCAGTCAAGTTTTCTCTGCTCCTTATGATTCAAGACAAAGAGGTGTATCCATATTGATTCACAGGAAAATCCAATTAATTCCTACCTCCACCATTACTGACCCAGACAGCAGATTCATTATCACAATACATCAATCAACAGTATTAATCTGACCACAGCAACTATTTATGGGCCCAACACAGTTTTTAATCCAGTAAACCCATGATCAGTTTAAATATAATAATAAATCAGGGCAATATCTTGCAAACCAACTTCAATAAAAGAAGGAAAAAACATCATTCAAGCCATATAAGACATTAACAGCACTTTTCAAACCAGATCTGGCTTCCCCTGAGATTCACCTGCTCACCTGTTCTCTCTTCCCTCCTCCTCAGTCAGTCTGGGCATATCTAGTTAGCATAGCATAACGGTACACGGCTAAGCACAGGACTGCTTAACTTTTGTCAATGTACATGTATTAATTTAGTTTATTTACTGAGCTGTATTGTTGTGATCTCTGTTTAACTGTTAGGTTACTGGCTCCGCCACACCGCTAAGTTGAAGTTAGTTGCTTAGTAAGTTGCTTTACACAGACGCAGGGTCTTCCATGCTAACTAATCATCTTCTTTTCTAACCTTGGCAAAATTATTCTACATGGATCACATACATACACTTTGAATTGGCTTTAAACATAGACACACACGCGGAGAGGAAACTCAAATCTCCCACTTCACATACATCTGACCTAACGCATGTGTTCCTGCCCGTGCACGCGCGGAACATATGAAGGCAGAACAAAGAAACATACACACATTCTTTCTCACACACACACACACACACTCACTCACTCACTCACTCACTCACACTCTCTCTCTCTCTCTCTCTCTCTTTTGCATACACATTCCACACTTCTTTTTGTTTTAAGTTAAGAATTACTTAGATTATATAGTCTGTTTGACCTTTATTATTTGTTAAATAAATGCTTTTATTTTGTTAAATAAATGCTATAGTTAAAGAAAAGGTATGGTCGCTGGTATATAAATATTAACTGTACATATAATAAAGCTGTGGAGGGTGGGAGTGGATGAACCCAGTTAAAGAGTAACCACCCGTATGGGATGCTGTAAGAAGTAAAGCGAATGCACCCGCAATTGGTTAACACTACAGCTGCCATTCTATGCACACAGAAGCAGCCTGAGTGCGAGGAGAAAGGCTGGAGCGCAAGAAACAATATATCTGAGTGCAAGCATGCAATTTGAGCAGAAGCAGAACAGGGTTTTGAGGGAGAGTATTACAAAATCTAAACATGAAATCAATAAATCATGCTCTCAAACTGACCACGCTCTTGATTAAAGATAGGAAAAAAGCCCCATATTAGGTCACCTTAACTTTGCTATGCATATCATCCCTCATGGTCGTTCATTCGTATCACGCTTGCTAGTATTGGCTAATTCTGTTCAAAATCTAAAAGATATTGTAGTCTTAGATGAAGGCTGTCGCTCAGATCTGATGTTCTCGGCCTTGCTATGTGACAAATAGAATGGTATTTCTTTCTCATGCATTCTAAATAACTTCACCTTGCGAGCAACTCTGGAGGACAGGCAGGAGGCACTCTGGAGGCCGGGTAGGAGGATGGCCACGAAGAAGGAGCAACTCTGGAGGACGGGCAGGGAAACAGGGAACTGCTGCAGCCCCACAAGAACAGAGGTCGGCCAGACTGCTGACTCGGGAGCAGGAACAGAGGTCGGCCTCTCAGGTGCATATCAGGTGGCTTGCTGGGTTTTGAGTATTCATCCATCTTAGCATATCTGTTGTCATGTGCTTGCAGGAGGACTGTGTTCAGTAGATAGAATATTCCCCTCATAGCCTGAGTTGCTTATGGGGAATGGCCACATGGCGGCTGGTGCCTAGGCCCACACATAGCAGTTTCACTATATAGTATATTCCCCTCGTGGCCGAGGTGCTCATGGGGAATGGCCACAAGGCAGCTGCTGCCTAGTCCTACACATAGAAGATCCTCACATCAGTAGCGTCTGGCTCCGAAAATGTCCAGTTTTGGGGGGTTTAAGATATTTGCTCATCACTTGTCTGACTGACATGGAGCAACACCCGCGAGCCACCACCTGTGAGTTGTCTGACTGAAATGGAGTGATGTCTGTGAGCCGCCACCCCAGCATCCACCTGCAGGCTCTGGCTAGGGGGTTTAGGATATTTGCTCATCGCTCCCCAATTTCTCTATGTATTGTATCTATCTATTGTCTGACTGAACTAACATCACATGACACTTATTCCTATATTTATAACAGTTTATAACTCATTCCTGAAATGGCTTTATTTTAACGTGACCATTAACACACAATTGTCTGTAATACTTGTCATTTCCATTACATGCATCCATTACATGTTCTTTAACACCAAACAACTAACAGCAAAAAACATACAGTAGCTAAACTAACTAAAATACATTTGAGTATAGCTAGCCAGCTATTTTATTTCATTTTGCTCTGCAATCAGACCAAAGCCTGCTAGCATTAGCATACAAAAATGAGTGGCTAACTTCTTCCAAATAACACAATTTACCATATTTCATATTCACATTTGCATTTTAGACCATATCAGTGCACATTTAGCAAGTTTTACCAGTTTACTAACCTGAGAACCATGATAAGAAGTAATGCAGCTGAATGTGTAGCTTGTTCTGGCATTTTTTCCTCAGTCTTTTAACCCAAGGCAGAATTAAAGCTGAGGTAGGCAAAATCCGCCTCTCTCTCTGCTGCCTCGTATCACTCCGCTAAGCCCCTCCCACCAAACCCACAATTTAGACCGGCAGCAGAAGGAATCATTTGCCCTGTGAAAACTCATGCCTTGTAGGGCTCACTCTCCATGGTGTGAGCCTCACCGAGACCGCGGTCTCTCTCGCTGTGACTTGTTTTCTCAAAGACGCCTCTCCAGCGCTTTGCAGCCGCAGAGCAGAGCGCCCCAGGCTTCAGAGGCAACTGCAACGCCATCCAGCAGCGGGAAGAGAGGCTAGTGCACCACACACACACCACTGTCCCCCGTCAAAAGTTATTCCCCACTGTTTGTCATCATGCCTCTTTGCCACGTCGATATGAGCTTCATGGCATCAAACATAATGAGCTTGAAGCTCCGTGTGGAGCTGGGATGTGTTGTTTTGTACTATACGCCGCTGTAGGCAAGAGAGGTGTTGGAAATTTATCACAAGTTTCAGGATTTTCGGCAGGATTTTCCACCATTGAATCAGGCTTTCACTATCTGAAGGAACATGTACGCACGTCTGCATTTGGAGAACAGCCAATACAAAAGCACCATCTCTCTGAAATAACCTGTGATTGGCCAAAGTCTCCCGTCATGGGCTAGATTTTCTAAATGCTGAAAACAGAGTCAAGAGGAGGGGCTGAAGTAGAGGTTTGCTCTCAGACCTTATTATGGGTTTTTTGCCCAATGATGCCAAGAAAAATACTGCCTACCCCACCTTTAAGAGCTCTAGTCAATATGAATGCAGAGTGCAGAGCACTATCTACAGGACAAAGTGTGGTATAGCATGTAAACTGCATACATTATGACATGAAATAATTGAGTCTTTTTAACCTAATTTATGGATTTATTGTCTTTTTAACCTAATTTATGGATTTTAAATCTGAGACAATTCCTAATCCTGTTTATAAAGATCAAATACTAAACTCCTTCACATAAACTCACTCTCCCTGTAATCAACCTTCTAATTGAAAATGGAGATGCCTCCAAATGAGTGCCATAATTACCATTATCATCAGTGGGGGGAAGCCACTTCATAAACACTTCAGTTTCAAGTGCTTACAACCGCATTCTGAGTAATTTAGTCCAACACAGGAGGGACTTTACCCAGCACTATATTTATAATAACCCATCACCTCCATCATGTTACCGTATACACATTTGCTCAGGTGTATCCATTTATTCAGGCTTATCTCTGTTAATTCAAGTATTCCAAATTCCAGCCTGGTTAGAACAAACACCTCACACTTCCATCAAACATCTCCCGCTTCAGAATTTTCAAAAGCAGGTTCAAAAAAGCATCTAAATGAAGCCTCCTGTCTTTGAAGCAAATTCCTTTAGGGAAATAAGAAAGATAGAGGAGGAGGTGACATACAGATCATGTTGATATGACGGCGAGCTCCAGTGCTAATCAAATTGTTGTGTAAATACACAAAATTAAAGTTTAGATAATTGATTAGATTTACAATCAACCATAGCTGTAATCTGCACTGTCGTAATGTCTTTTGCTTAAAAGTTCAGTTTTCAGAGCTGTTATTAAATTAATTTTACTGTGACATAATCTTCAGAGGTGGAAACATATTACGATTGTTTGGACGATTACAGTTATGATCTCATTGTCAGGGCATTGTCAGGACTGAGATGGTCCCATATCTCTGGGACAAGTCGAAGTGCCATAAATTGAAAAAAAACCAAACATGCTTTTGGGGCACCCGGTAGCCTAATGCTTAAGGCATGCACAAATTAGTACTCTCTGGCCTCTCATGAAGCTGTAGGTCTGAGTTGCGTTGAGCAGGTAATCTACATACTCTGACTGGACTGTTGTTTTCTGACTTGCCACCGTACTACACATTAGGTAGTTGTTCATTCCCTGTTGCATGTTTCTTTCCGGAGTACAGAATAGCCTTTTTTAAATGCGGTACGCATTAATGAAAGTGTTTTAATACAACAATGACGCCCAAGCGGGCAAGACTGATTGATGAAAGTGATCCTCCACTCCACTAGTTGTGCGGAGTAGTAAACAACTCTATGCTTCCGGTTCTGTGGGAATCAAAATGAGCATTGACTCTCACCTGGTTGTCACGTGCATTTCGTCACTGAACATTTGCATAAAGATGAGCTTTTCTCAACTTTCCACTGTAGCGCCACTGGACGCCTTTTAAATCTGTGTAGCTCAGCAAGCGGTGCCAGGCTGCAACAGAATGTCCCATTCACAATGAATAGTAGCCTATCGCTATCCCAGCTTTTGAGTCGCAGGAATTCCAGTGTTTTTAGGGTTGTGTCAGGGAGGTACTTGCCTCTGAAGCAGGTGTTAGTACAAAGTTCCTCCACATGGTCCACAGCCTGGATGTCCTCAAAGGGTTGCTCACCCTCATTCTGGTGCCATGGCCTCTTGGTGGCTACGCTGATGGAAGGACTGGGTTGGGTCTGAGCAAGCACCATCCTGAATGGGACCAACTCACTGAGGCACCATTTGAGCTCAGAGGGAGGTTGCGGTGTACAAAGCAGATACTGCAGCTCTGGACATCTAAGAAGGGGCTTTGTCCTTCAGTTGGACCTCTAAAAAATGTTTGTAGTTCCACCACACCTTAAACTTGAGGTTAGGGAGGAATCAGATTTTTAGTTCCATAAATCTTAGCCTCAAGGCTTTGGTGACATCCTGTCCATGCCTGGAGACCATTGACCATGCAGTGGTATAAGACTGCAGTGTTCCACGTGTCTGCAATAATTAAAATAGAAAACTAAAATACGTAAAGCTTGACTATTTACAGTAAATTTTAACCAAAGATCAGAGCACTGACAGTGGCGGACATACAATAACCCAAAATTGTACAACATGTCAACACTTGCAAGATATTGGCTATTAGCTTGCTCCTTGGCACACCTCCGGGGCCCAACTCTCCTCTGACCATCAGATGGAGGCAGGGGGTTCAGTTTCTCTTACCTCATTCTGACCACTGGACATGGGGATGGAACACTCATGGGTTCTTATTTCCCTTTTTCCATGCAGATCAGACTATGAGGACTATGAGGACTACGGGGGGTCTCATACCCCATAAATAAGAACTAGGACCCCTGAAGATGGCAAAATCAAATTTTGAGGGGGATCTCTGGTTGCTGGTGCCAGTTGTAATTCTGCGGCGCAATAATACATTCTGACTCTGCGGTTCCGCTGCTATTCATGATGTCGCTGTACAAACTATGAATCTTTCAGAACAGCTCGCCGGTGTCAGAAAAGCTTACAAGGTCAGTTAACAGTTAAATCCCGGTGAGCTAATGAAAGTATCCACGCCGTGCCAGCTGTCCGTAATATTACGCATAGTTTTGGAGAGGTGTGAGTGCATGTCTATTGAGTTTGTCTGAGCAGGAAACACAAGTGAAAATGATTTATATGGATTTATATATACACACACACACACACACATACATATACATATATATATATATGTCTCTTTGACTATCCACACCTCACCTGCCCCTGATTCCCTCATTAACCATTTCCCTACTTAAGGTCCTGTATCTCCATCCAGATGGCAGTAATGTGAAGTGATGATTGACGGGGTGATCAGTGTCATTTGCTATTGTTAGTGCTAGGCGTGTGATGGCTCTGTCGTTCATGTCTCTGTCGTTCAGTTTGGGTGTGGGAATGCAGATGATTTTAGAGGCAGTATGTGTGATGCTGGTAAGTTTGTTTTTGTTGGAGATGGTCAACATGGAAGAAGCAGGGGGAACAGTACAACAGGATGGGTTGAATTATTCTTTATGCTTTATGCAACACAAGCTCTGTTCAGTCGCAAATAATGGCAGTTTCTCTGTGTTTTGTAGTGAAATGTCATGTCTTTCACTGAGGGCCAAGGACAGCAGTCTGTACCAGGTACTCCGCTTTACTTTATTCCCCTGGGTGAACAGTATTGATCTTAGTTGCTGAATTAGCATTTCATATCACCTTTCCTCATTTTAAAATGGTGATTGCTGATATCTCACCCAGGACAAATGGTTGGCTGGGTAATTGCAGCTGAGGGTAATACCGATCAGCCACAGAGAGTTAACGAGCTTATCATCGTAATGTAAATAGCTGTGTGTGTGTGTGTGTGTGTGTGTGTGTGTGTGTGTGTGTGTGTGTGTGTGTGTGTGTGTGTTGATGGCTTTAGGGCCCGTCTCTCCTGTGGAAGTCTCAGGGTTAGTAATCAAAGGATAAACTGGAGGAGAATTACAAATGACTATATCATTTGTGAATGTGACAGCATTGGCTTTAAAGGATGATCATCCTTGGCTGTCTGTGATACTGTAAGAAGACCGGATTTATCAACTGGGCCTCTGCTAGTGTAGTAATAAGACTGAATGCAGTTATTGATCCCTCTCTACAAAATTATGGTCAATTAATTTACCAAGCAGATCTGCAGGACGATGAGTCTATCTATTCTAAGTGAGAATGGTAATAACAGGAGCTTCATAAATGGCTATAATTAGTAACATTTCACCAATAAAAGTTTTGGAACGCTGATACTGATACTTTTGTAAAGAATCAGTTGATAGCTAATATTATGTGCTGACATTCATTATCCATACAACTCCATGCCACAAATACTCCCTGTAGGGCTGTACAGAATCATACCAGTCTTAAATTCAACTGTCCATCTACATTTATTTTTGTTTCTCTTTATTTGTGCATATAATAAACTAAAACGAAAGAAAATAAATATACAATAATATAATAAAATGCAGAGGTGGGATGAAAATCCCCCTGAGTGCTTGTAAAAGCATCCCACCTAACACTGAAATTAAAAAAAAAAACCTGCTGTACATGCTTGCCACAGATTTATAAACGGACATAAATGTCACTGAGCAACCTTGGAAGCTATGCTATTTGAACCAATGATGAGGACCTCTGTCTTATCTGAATTCAACTGTAAGAAATTGTTAGCCATCCAGTCCTTAATGGCAGTCAGACAATCATGCTATTGGATCAATGATGATAGGATGGAATGCGAGATCGACATGCAGATTAGTGTGCTGTAAGCAGTAATGGGTGTTGTACTGGACATGATGAAGAGGGAGCTGAACCTGAAGGTAAGGCTTTTGATTTGTAAATAGATCTATGTTCCAACTCTCACCTATGGTCATGAGCTTTGGGTAGTGACTTGCAGGGTATCTGGGTTTAGCTCTAAGAACAATCAGCATGGAAAGTGTTCTTTATTTTCAAAGTATTTCTGATGTCTCATGGAAGAGATACGCTTCCATTTTATCAAACATAACAATCCACACAGACACTGAGACATGCACGTCACTATGGGACATAAGATTGATGTTTTTAATATGATTTTAGGTTTGATTTTGTTGTAAATACAATGAGAATGATAGGTGTACATGTGTGTTCTCACCTGAGCCCAGAAGGTGATCAGGTGATTCCTTCTTATCAGGAAGAACACTACACAAGATTACAGGCTAAACTGAGGAAGTACAGTGGATGGAGATGAAGATGAAACCATGACAGCAAGTAATGATGGAATTTTAAAATCTTAAGCTTTCTTAAAAATAAGTCTCATCCATAATGTCTAAAACAAAATAATTGGTGAATCATTTTCATGTATTGGCTTACAGTGAGCTGTGTGGTGAAAGGAGCCAAACTCACCCACACATTCAAAACAATCACATTGTGCCAGTGGTTTATAACTTAACATAACTTAATGTGCTGCAGAACAATGTGTCATACAGTACAGCATTCCCACATCTTGAATCAAAATGCAGCCTGGTGCACCTTCTCCAACCACATTGGTCCCTTTTCTCAGGGTTAAGAGCAACTCACATTTTCTGTTAAGACAATTCCAACAAACTAATACACTTCTTTACTGTGATGTAAATTCCCAATAATTTGCATAAAGATGCCATCTGGCATTAATTTACCCCCAAAAATTTTGAAAACAAAGCTCTAAGGGGAGGTGAAACACAGTCCCTAGGATGACAATGTTAATCAGAGCTACTAATTCATTAGCTGTAGCTACACAGCTGAGATCACTCTCATCCGTGGACACATGGACACACAGATCACTAAAAGGTTTTGCAGGACCATAAACCGTTCCTGCTTTTTGGCCTTCTCAACCCACTCACCTCCAGTCCATGTGACTATATATTAATTTTGGAATAACAAAGGCTGTTTTCCCTACACCATGTTAGGCAGCTTCTCTCTGTGTTTACTTCTGGTCAGACTCGGAGACAAGCGTGTGAAATGATTCATGGTTAAATCATGTTTATTTAGAAAGCTATAGGATTCTCGCACAACTTGCCCCAATATACATTGTTTTGCATGAGTCCTTGTTTTGCAGAATCTCTACAACGGAGGTGGAGAGTGCAAAGTTAGCATAAGCCATAGAGCCACAATACGCCAGGTTGAAATAATTATTAATATAATAATTTTCCTTTAAGGTGGGTTCTGCTTTATTATCTGATCTTGAGGCCCTGTCTTAAATAGGGGTTTTGTGTTAAAATCTAGTTTTAGCACCTTCATGTCAAGAAATCTAGGTCCAGGGAGTATTTTAGCACAGAAAAAAACTGTGCACATCAGAGTGGAAGGAACAAAGGGTTGACAAGGGCCCAGCCAATCATTTTTGCCCTGGGCCTCTGAGGTTAATCCGACCATGCAGAATACATAGTATACATGATACTGTCACAACATTGTGTACAAAGCTATAAGTGAAATATAAAAGGGGATTTTAGGGTTTAAGATATTAGAATGAGTTGAACCAATCAGTGTCTTGATCAATTCTACATTTAATCAATAAACTGTGTCTTATCCATCATATCAAAGCTGGACCACACTGACTTTTGATGTCTGAATTGTAATGAAAAGTCAGAATGATGTTGACATATGGATCTCAGTGTAATAATTAGGCAGCAAACATAAAGCTTTGAATCCAAGCATCTCCCAGTCTAATTGTAGCAGTGTCTCTGCACCAGTCCCACTCCAGAGGGAGATGTGAAACTAACTAACTGTGTTTCTGGCTGTGATTTTACCACTCCACTATTTATATCTACAAACACACAGTCAGACAGCAAAGTGTCGCTCCGGGCTAGTTTCATAGCAGTCTCCCGCTACTTCTACCAGACTCTCATCTTTTGGTTGTTGCGTTGATTTGTGGAATTGGAAGCATCATCAGTCTTATACTCTTTTCTAGTGCTGTTTCCTCTGCACTCCTGATACTGCTTGAAAAATATACAAATACTCAACTTTTTCATCTTGTCAGAGTTGTCATATTTACACAAAACAAAAACATACAAATGTTTCATCAGGAAATTAATCTTTTCCTTAGTGCTCCTCCAGAAAGACAAAAGGTTCTTGTTCCGAGCTCTGTCAGTCTGAGCAATTCCCTAAACTACGCAATTTGGCACAAAGCACACTTGTTGGGACTCAAAGCCTCCATTTCACTCTCACCGTCCCCCAATTAGACCTGAAATCCATAGGCTCATTAGATTGTCCAGGTTACAGGGTTCTGTCATTTCCCTGACATCTCTTTCATTGAATTTCACACTAACAAGACAAACTCTGTTAACATGGAGCTTCCAATTATTCAGAAAAATATGTCAGTGCTGGTAACAATGTGGTGAACAGCCTTTTGTCAGTAATTTGCTGCGGCCCATCTCTCTGACACTCTGGAGAATGGAGATGTAAAACACTGAATTTTAACTTAATAAAAACATTTGTTAATTAGCATGTTGAAGAGCAGCATCTGAGATCTTGTATGTCTTATGTAAGTGAGGGCATTCAAAAGTTGTGGATATTCACTTAAATGGGAACTGATTTACACATAAAGGTCAATTGAATTGTTCAATGTCTTCTGTAGCTCTGGAGGAGCTTTGTCAAGCCTGAGAAAACAACCCTGATGATGTTATAGTGATGTCATCTTGGCTTGGGTGTGTAGACTAGGAATATATAACAGAAGGAGGAGAGTCTAATGAAAATATGCTACAGCAGGACTTCTCAAAGTCCAGACCAAGGTCTGCATCCAGACCGAATAGCAAGTCAATCCAGACCCAGCCCATACCTTGTGTTGAGCGCCTCCTCAACATTGCTTTTTTCTTGTTTTATTTTGGTTTATTTTGTTATTTACTCATGTCTTTTTCGCAACATGCAACGTGGAAACCGGCCTCCATTTGCTAGAAGTATTCTTCTAGCTGTATGGAGTTATTGACAGGACCGAGACAGTCATGTCAAGAAATTATCAACACATCAGCTGTCCTACGCGTGGTGGTAACACACTCGATCATGTTTACACTCTGTACAGATAAAAGGCCCTCCCTGTAATGTTTCTAGATTCAAAAAGGCAAAATCTTTCCTTGGATGTCAAACAGTCATACATGGGTGATCAGTCCAACAAGCAAACAAATCCAGGCAGGGAGTAGGCAAAATCCAAAGACCAGAGAACAAGGCAAAGCCCAAAAACCAAGGAAACTGGTCAGAATTAAATACCATTGTGCCCCCCAAGCTCAGAGATCTAGGACTCATCACCTCTCTCTGTGATTGGATCCTGAACTTCCCGATGGGAAAACCCCAGGCTGTGCAGGCAGCACCACATCTTATCAACACTGAAAAAATATTGAGAATAAGAATGAATATCTTCCTCTTGAAGTAATGCTCAGCAACTTTCACAAAGGTTTTTAAAATTCTAGGCTGCAAGGAACATATCAAATAAACTAATGATGATTTTCTGTTAAACTTTTAAAAACCTCTATAAACACAAACTAATTTCATTTTTAGTTTAACTGCATGTACATCAGCATACATTTTTGGAGTGCCCTGATCATTTATTGATGTGTTCTAACACTCTTGTGTTCCTACTCATTTGACACATTCAAAGAGCTATAAAACTCCTCATAACACTGTGGGATGCTTCCTTTTGTGCGGTGTCAGCAAGTCTTGCTTTTTCTGTGTACTGATTCCTGGAGGATTTGTGTACATCTGTGTCAAATTGATGTCAAACACCATTCTGTACATGCTTTGTTTTTGAGGTTCGATTTTCCATTCTTTGTTGCATTTATCCACATACAACTCTACACAACATTTTTTTACATTCAAATTCCCCTCTAAATAGAGCTTTCTTGTGTCTTTTCTGCAGTTGTGGGATTCAGTTGTTGGGAATGACTCAATGTGCTCCCAAATTTTGTTCTTGTTTTCCTCAGAGATTCTGTTTGTTGGCTTACGATGTCCCCTATTGCTCTCAGAAGAAAATCCCAATTCACGGGTGGTCTGATTGCCCACACATCTGGAAAACTTTTCAGAGACATCAAGTGAAGAACTTTTTGCAAACTCTAATCTGCTTTCCATCTTTACTGAGATGATATTCAAATATGACTGGCTGAATCTCCCATTGACCAAAAATGCTCAAATATTTTCAACCTGTCTGACTTGGGGAAATTCTCATTGCATTTGTACCCACAAGAGGCACAGTTCTTCTCCTTTACCCTATTTATGGGCACAGACATTAAATGTGTTAACATAACTTTGGCCTAAACTTCTCAGTCTTTTTGCTTTGTTTTTTTCCAGTTCTCAGTATCTCAATTTCTTTTCCTTCCTCTTTGCATATCATTGTCACTGAGTACTTCCACATTGTTGGCAACATCCTCCATCAGCACTGGTTCTAGCACAAGGATTATTTGTTCCTAAATTTCACCCTCATCTTGTTCTCTCTCCGCATTTCTATCTTTTTCGGGTCGTCCTGTCTTTTTACCTGGCTGCTTTGTCTCTTTGTATTGAGCTCTCACTCCCTTGCTCCTGGCTGTTTGATCTCCATTTCTTGAGCTCTCTCTCCCTCATTTACTGGATGCTCTTTCTGGCCTCAGTGGGATACACTTCTAAATAAACAATTTATAAATAAACATAAAAATGTATTTATTCTTTTCTTTTACATAACATGTATGTAGTGTACATAGCATGTATGCATAACAGGGTACGCATTATAGCATTCATAGACTAACTTTAGCTAACACCACAGCTCATTCTGGCCAGTTCACACTCTTAAGTTTTAAAATACCATTTTGAATCTAGAGGCTTAATCATTTAATGGGAATATTAACCTATTAACCCCACACCCAGATTCAAGGGGCGTGTGTGAAACTCCTCTCTGCGCAGGCAGACCAGACTGGGCAGCTAACTCACCGTTATTAGCTTAGCTGTTGTGAAAATGCAGGATGGCAACGCGCCTGAAAAATCAAAATACACTTGCAAATTTAAGCAGAGTTAGACTGAACAGTTTACATTTATATCTGCTAGTCACCAGGATAGTGGCCGTGCCTTTTGCAAAGCCTGCAGGGTTGATTTTGTCCTTATTTTATTCTTTTTGTTATTATCCCCTGACACAAAGAGAAGTGAGCTCTATAAGGAGTTTATGGAGTTCACCGACACAGACAAACTTAAGCAACTCAGGTACTGCGGTACACGATTCCAGATTCCAGACTCAGATTCCACACATGCATTCAGAGAATGCTGAATCATGGGCCACTCTGCAGGCTTACTTCAATAGACATGAAGATGTAGAGAGGAGTGCTAAAATAAGGGACCTGATAGGTCACCTAAATGATCCTGAGATGAAATTGTGTTGCTCTTAAGCCCTTGGTTTCTTTCAACACTGCCTTCCAGGTAGGTAGGATAAATGGTGGACTAAGCATTATATATACATAAAAAGTGTAAATGTCTGTTTTTTCTACACTAATTTTGCCCATGTTTGACCAATAGGCTAAGGGAGTGATGATCCACAAGCTACACAGTGAGATGACAAGACTTGTCAAGCGATACTTGGGCTACATTGTTCCAGCCAGATCCATTTTGGATATTCCTCTCAGAGAGGTATCCTACAGACAAGGACATCAGTTGGCGAATGAGGATCTCGTCATCGGGGCTGAGGCCACAGCATTCCTTAAAAATGAAGAACTTTTCTCCTTGACATTGACAAGAATCTATCAGTGAGTTTTAGTTTCAGTTTTAATAATGGCTAGATTGTGCTTCATTTGTCTATCATATCTTCCATAATTCCTAGCTAATACATTATATAATTTTGTCATAATTGTAATCATGCTCTTAGGACAGTGAGAGCTTTCTATGAGGAAGTAATTGGGAAGATGCTGAAGGCCTTTCCATTGACTCACAGCTACTTCAGGACCTGCAGGTGTTGGACCCAGCCTCTCGCCTTGATCTCTCTCCTGAAACAGGTTGACTTTGTTGTTTTGTGATTTACCTACCCATCAAATTGTCATATTACTGTAAGCGCACCCACTCAGTGCTTCTAAGTAACCTAACTCTATATGTGTTGGAAATTTGTTCATAGTGACAAGGCAAGGCAATTCTGGGGCCTTCTAGGGAAATATGAGAGGTTTAGACAGCTGGCAATTGAAGGCAATGCTCTGCATGCCACACAGCAATGCCTCCTCAGAGAGAACTTTTAGCATGGTGAAAAAGATTGTCACTGAAAATAGAATGAGCATGAACAACAGCACTCTCTGCTCTCTGTTGTCCTGCAAGATCAACCATAACTCAATCTAAGAGGGTACTGGCAGCTGCCAAGTCGGCCACATATATTTACAACAAGTCTTTTAGTGCACGGAACCTGGAAGCCACACATTCATAGTCATACTCAGAATGTACACACATACTTACAAGCATACAACAACAACAACACACATAAACTCAGAGGCCAATGCATACATAGACACATTAATATGTTCATGAAATGATAAATGTTAATATAAATTGATATGTGTACAAGTTGTATAAGTGTTAAACTGCAGTGTTTGTGATAAATTGATGTTTTGTCATTACATAAATATAAATAAAAATATAAATATAAATAAATGTGTTGTTTTGTTATTTACTTACCCCTAGATGAGTAATCAAGAACAACAAAATGTTGAAAATAGCATTATTATAGTGTTGAATTTATTAAATGAATGCGATGGAAATATACATTATGCTTACTGTAGTTGGCATGCACATAATATGATATCCACCGGGAGTTTATCCATTCTTGTTTTTTCCCTGGCCTATAGTGAGGGCTGGCCTTTATTTGTTTGTGTCGACCACTCCCCTGGCCATTACTAGAGACCCGGCTTTTACTGGACTTCCAGTTTTTATTTGAAGAAATATGGTAGCTAAGTTCACTTGCGCCGTTTTGGCACAGACCAAAACCCCACTGTTACTGTTACTGTTACGTCTTTCAGATTTCTTTTGATTACAACCTATGGGTCATCATTTCAGTTGTGTCTTTTTGGCACTGAAAAGATCTCACTGAGAGCTTTCATTTGATATAATATACTCATATTCGCCCAACATGGCACTTACACCACTTTGGCTCCAAGCCCTTGATTGGAACTTGCACACGAAGGTGACAACTCCAGGGATGTTTCTGGAAACCAAAATAATAATAAAAGAGGAATAAATCCTCTAAAGAAACATTTTCACCTTGAGAAAAATTACTATATTTTTTTTAGTCGTATTACTGTTTCTTGCACACTAACTGCTGGTAGTGTGTATGTGTAAAACAAATTTCAAAAAACGTTGCAATTTCTTTTTCAGTTTTTGTGACCGTTTGTAAGATTGTTATGCATTAAACACTTAAATAAGATAAAAAAACTGACCAAACCGACACATGCCACAGGAATTTAGTGTGGACTTCATTTCCCGGTAGCCATTGCGCTGGGACGACTAAAAAGTATCCCTGAACAGGCTGAAGCAAAATATTTTATTTATGGTTAGTTTTATCCGAGCCAGTTTTGTAAAGAATGTGTAAAAGCCTTCTTTGGGGCTGGTATTGGAGCATTACACGCTATTAGCAGCTTTTTTGACATGCTATGACACATAATCGGTGTTAGTTTTTCATTGACCCCCCCCTCCCGTCATATCCGACGCGGAACTAAACTCATGACTCAAACATGGCTGTGTCAAGCAGCACCTATAAACCTGTGAGCCATGTCGTTTTCGACATGGATGGATTATTATTAGGTCTTGAAACATACTTTGTGTTTGTTACATCTTCTAGTTTTGTTCATTTCCTACGCGGTTGCACCTACGCTAAAGCTACATTGATACAGAAATTCATTCATTCACGTTGAGTCCGTAATCGTGCATGGCGAATAATTGGCATTCGTAACATTATTAACATTATAATCTAGGGGGGAATTCGACATACATCTGAAATGGCAATATGTACTACGAAACGTTTACCAGAAAAAGCGGTTGTGACGGTGACCCACTTTTGAAAGTTGAGGTTTTACTGACAGAACTTTTTTATTAATCAGACATGTGCCGAATTGAAGATTTGTATCTACTGAACAGCTTCACAATATATTACGTCATACTTGGCGATTATATATCTAACGCTTAGCAAATTACCTTTGTTTTAATGATGTTAGGCTTGATACTAAAACACCGTTTGGGACTGTCGGTCAAAGGAATACGTCTGGGCTATCTTTTAATGTATATTTAACCGTGATAATGTACTTTTCAAACGTTAAATCTTACAAAAAGATGACAGTCTGGAAGAAACTACAGTTGGTTTTCACATCTGGAGTGGGACTGTTGAAGAGACACTGCTACTATTAGACTGAGAGATGCTTGGATTCAAAGCTTTATGTTTGCTTCTTAATTATTATAGCTACTGAGATCAATATATCAACAACATTCTGGCTTTTCATTACAATTCAGACATCAACAGTCACTGTGGTCCAGCTTTGAAATGATGGATAAGACACAGTTTACTTGATTAAATGTAGAATTGATCAAGACACTGATTGGTTCAACTCATTCTAATATCTTAAACCCTAAATTCGCCCTTTATAATTTCTTCATTCAGCTTTGTCCACAATGTTGTTACAATATCAAACATACTATGTATTCTGCATGGCCAGATTAATTTAGGATGCCCAATCCCCTTACTTAGAGCGCAAATATGTCAAAATAGGTTTGTAGCAGTGTGCCAAAGGTTCTATTCATACACAATCCTAAATGACATTTAATTGAAAGCTATTCAATTACTTTTTGTATTCTCTCATTTTAGACACAGAGCGACTGTACACTGTGTCCTTCAAGGAAATATGTGACCGCTTTGGAAAACAGTACACATGGGATGTGAAGTCATCAGTGATGGGTAAAAAGGCTCTGGATGCCGCACAAATTATTCGGGACACTCTGGAGCTTCCCATGGCAGCTGAGGAACTCCTCGCTGAAAGCAGACAAATACAAGAAAGGATCTTTCCCTCTGCCAAACTCTTGCCAGGTATTTACCACACAATTTGACATTCAATGCCATATTTTAGGCCTTTCACAAAATAATACAGAAATATAAAACAGTAAAATGCAACTGATTTGTTCTCAGCTCAAGAGCGACATATCATAAGTTCTTGTGTGGGCTGCTGTCCTCTTTATTCTTCATGTTAGAGTGCTGCTCCTTCTGTTTGTGTACATCTGTATATGTTGGGCCAGTGTATGCAGCTATGCAACTGTTGGGGCGTGTGTGTATACAATCTGCAATATTTTGCTCTGATATTCAGTACTACAGCTGAAGTTAACAATTATTTTCTCATTAATAATTTTTTCTGTAAAAGGTAAAAAAATCAAAATCCAATTTAAGTAGGTCTTGAATTGGTTTTTGGCTTGATTTTGACAGTTACGGTTTCAGTTTTATGTATATGGTGAGTCATGTCATCATTTGAGTGAGGGGTCTTTAAATCCAGTGTGCTAGTTTACCTCATGGTATACCTAGTCAGTCTAATTATCATAAAGACCTGTTGTTTATATCAATATGAACATTAGAAATTGGTTCAGAAGGAAAAGCACATCTAATAATTGTGCCCATTTGTGTTACATAAGGATGGTGATTCAGCAGGTGTAGCAGTCTTTCATAATTTAATTCATCAATTGATGCCTGGATTTCATCCTCAGAATGTCATGTCATTATTGAATTATAATGGAAAGCATTTCATCTGTGCTACTCATGCTATTGAACAAAGTACAAGTGTTCACTGTTGAGAACTCACATGCAGTGCCTGCTGGTATATCTAGGCACCTTTGATCAGGCGTTCCAAGTAAGGGAATTTGATTTCTTTGTTAATATAAAACAATAAGTAGCTTTAGTTTTAATGGACCACATACAGAAGAACTGACATCTGTTTAATTGGTAGCAAAATTTTCCTCTAACAGAAGCTGCGTCCCACTTCAGGGGCTGGATTTTCCAAAGTATGCAGCCCACAAAGGAGCTTAGTGGAGGGTTTATTGTGGTGGTTACAGCAGTACTGTCGTAGATAACTACATTACAGGTTTTGATTTATATTTGTGGATTTCACCTGTTTATATCACCACTGTAACAATAGATGGCTGTATGAGATGTGATCAGGCAGTATCATGCTTTAATTATATTCCCACAGTACATTCTAAACCACAATTTCCAAGTTTATAACCAAGAAGTTGCCTTCAATGGTAAATATCACTGGGGCCAGTTCTATGGTACCTGAGATGACCGAACAATTTATGACGTTTACCTTGAACACATGATGGACAACTTACAAACAGTTCATGACAATATCACTTAGATTTTTCTATGATGCCCTATTATAAACAATATAACGAGGCTTCTAAGAGCCTAAAAATACATGTAGACAGGGATAGACGAGGCCTGAATCATCCATGGATGACACCAGAATATCTTCCTTGACAACTTTGGATTTTGCACAAAGTGAACGTGACCAAACATGGCAATACTCAAATGGTCACCTCAACACGCAAATGTTGCATCCGGTCTTAAAGATGCATTTTGCAGATGTGTAGTGTTAATTTCTGAGCACATGCACAACCATGGAGGATCGCAGCAACCATGAGGTAGCAATCTTGCTCACACTACTGGCAGTTAAAGGCAAGCTCCTAGAAGAACAAACAGTGGAGTTATTGCTTATGGTTATTGCTTTTGTATTGGTGTAGTTTAAGTGATATATTAACCTGTGACTGATGACTGATCCAAATTCAAACAATGAATTTGCTGCATATGGATGAGCCTTTGGAATGGGACAGCCTTGTCAACCCTTTGTGACATATTTAGACTAGATATGTGGCCTATAAGATTCATAATTGGAATGCAGCTGTAAAGTATGGTGAAGTGGTAGCATGGAGCAGCAATGTTTACTGGGTACATAGAGATGTGTTCAGTGTCCATGTTCTCTTCACATAACTGGTAAGTTGAGGAGAGAAAGAAGTTGTAAGAGTGTGTTCCTTGAGGGAGTTTTTATTACAGGTTTTATAGCCTGTCATCCTTGAAGCTGTGGATAAAACTCTGCTCTGCCCTCTGGTCACCATTGAAATTAAAAATAAGAATAAAAACGTATTCAGCAGCGGTTATCTCGGAATGTGCTCCATATCAACAGGGATCTTTATTGAAACCATTCGTCTTTTATACATTTGATACAAACTAGTGTTACACGGTGTATCGATACCAAGAAGGTACCGCGATACCCTGCCGTTAAAAAAAGTCCAATACCCCATTTTATTAGTACAGATACTTTAAGAATGACAGTGTTTTAAAAAGAGCCGTATTTTCTATCAGTTGCGTCGCAGTGCGAGAGCGAGTCACTCAGTGCAACAACAGGGAAGTGTGTGTGCAGCGTTCTGCTACTCCTTGCAGACAGTGGGAGTAGGCTAACCTTTGCAAGATCACAAACCATCTGGCACGTCAAGTTATAGTGGCCAAACGTTTTTTTCTCTCACATGCACGCGCTGTGGGTTATATGGTGAACGTAAAGAATGGCAGCAGCAAGTGATGCTTCAGCTACTGCTGGTCGATAAAACATATGCACAAAGTGAAATTTGGCAGTATTTTGCAGCCATGCACTATTTTTAATTCTCAGTAGAAAAAATAAGAAATGTTCTCACAAGGTGACCTGCTCTGATTACTGGCAAAAAATGTCGGGGGGCAGAACGAGGAACTAAATAAAGGTTAAAAAATAAACAGATAAATAATTAAAAACAGGCAGAAGCTCCACATTTTCAGTAAATAATTTTCACTTGTGTTTCCTGCTCAGACAAACTTAATAGACATGCACTCACACCTCTCCAGAACTATGCGTAATATTACGCACAACTGGCACAGCGTGGATACCTTCATTAATTCACCGGGATTTAACTGTTAACTGACCTTGTGAGCTTTTCCGACACCGGTAAGCTGTTCTGAAAGATTCAGTTTATACAGCAACATCATGAATAGCAGTGGAACCGCGGAGTCAGAATATATTATTGCGCCGCAGGATTACAGCCGGCACTGGTAACCACGTCATCAGCTGCCTGTTCACTGTCATCAGTTGCATTTTTGCATGAAAAGAAATTTTACAATAACGATAAATAGTAAATAATTAGCTTAATTTTGAGACCCCCTCAAAATTTGATTTTGTCGTCTTCGGGGGGTCCTAGTTGTTAATTAACTTGGTGGAAGAGCCATGCAACCACCCTGCCAATTCTTGCACATTTTGCCAGACAGTACCTGACATTCCAGCCTCAAGCTGCGATTCAGAATGAGTGTTCAGCACATCAGGCATTATCTGCAGTCCTAGACGCAATAGGCTGACTGAGGAGCACATTGACACACTTGTTTTCCTGGCTAAAAACCTTGAAGTGGCCAAAGAACTGTCCAAAAAATAAGTCAGACAGAATAAGAAAGAAACATGTTTTGGTTTTCACATGTCCACATTCTGTGACAAACATCTTTTACACAGCTATAAAGCTCAGCAACTGCAACAAAATATGCTTGTTAAAACATGTTCAATAGTTCTATAGCTAAGTAGCTGACACTAAATATGTTATTTATTTTAAATTGCTAAGCAGCTGACACAAAATATGTTATTTATTTTGAATTTTAAGTTTTTTAATTAATGAAGAAAAAGTCAAAGTTTCATGTTGTGTCATCTATTATTCCATGACTTTCCATGATGTTTTAGATTTTTACCGTGGTATCGTTTCAGTATTGGTATTGAGATACTTTAGGCTGGTATTGTACCAAAGTCATAATTTTGGTATTCTGACAACACTAATACAAACTGATATATTAGTCTAACCCCAAGTCTCATTTTGCAACATGTGTACCACTAGGTGTGGAGAAACTGGTGCACCATCTGCAGAAACACAATATTCCCACTGCAGTGGCAACCAGCTCTGCCAGTGTGACATACAAGTTGAAGACAAGCCAACACAAAGACTTCTTCAGTCTGTTTGACCACATTGTTCTGGGTGATGATCCCGAGGTGAAGAACGGCAAACCTCAACCTGACTCCTTCCTTGTCTGTGCCAGCAGGTTCAACCCTTCAGCTTCTCCAGAGAAGGTAAGCACTACAGATTACAGATGTACCACATTTTAGGTCACGTTTGTTCATGAAAATATAGGATCTGCTAGCTAAACCCACTTTGCCAGTGTTTCTTAAAGCGTGGTAATATTTAAATGCTGTGCAAATGCATTTAGAGTCAATGGAAAGCTGTAAGTGGAGGTAACTAGATGCAGAATTTGTCGGACAGTTCAAATTGAGGTGAAGATATGTTTACACTTGAGTTACCTCTGTTATATCACTTGGATTTACTGTTAAACTATTGAAAGCTAATACAGCATGTTCAATTGTGTTATAAGATTTAAACTCTAAAACCATTAATGGGTTGGCATGCAGTAAATGATGGATGGTTTGATGTGACAAATGCAGCTCCAAAGCAGATCAACTAGTTGTATGTGGTGGGCAGCTTTTGTCCTATAAAATGTTATCTGATTAGTCTCGAAGCAGAAACTGTGTTTTGCATTTATTTAGCTGACGCTTTTATCCAAAGCGACTTACATGCTTGCATTCAACCATGTGGATACAACCCCAAAATTGCAAGAATCATGGAAGTACATCAGCTTCATCAAATATGCTGAACTGCTTTAAATGCTACATTTAGTCAATGGGGAGCTTGTTCCACCATTGTGGGGCCAGGACAGCAAACAGTTGTGATTTTGTTGAGCGGTAGCTGGGCTCCTGGATTTATGAATCTGCAGGAAGGGTTGGGTATCGTTTTAAAATTTTCGATACGATACCAAAACCGATACCTTTAAATTTGATACAATACCTTCACGATACTTTTTTCAATACTTTACATTATGAAAACCCTATAGGATTATCAGCCAACTACTTTTCAATAAATTATTATACAGTGAGCACCATAATTCGTTGGACATTGACACATTGTTATTTTAGTTCTGTACTGTAGCACTTTGAGATTGAAAGGATACAATGACAATGAGGTCCATGTGCACACTGGAAGCTTTAACGTAACTTGTATCTGTCAGTTCATTCTCAATTAGCATTCTTATGGAGGAAGATAATCATATCTGCCTTTTCTGGGAGGAGACAGGCCCTTTCCACACTAATTGTGTCCCCAGCTGTTGAGAAAGTGCACTCAACTGTAGTGGAGGATACTTGGGGACACAAGTACATAGCACTAAGTTCAAACAAGATCGGTAAAGTCTCCTTTCTCTCCAAGCACCAGATCACTGTATTTGTTGAGGTCAACACATCAGGTAGGCTTCTATACAGCTCCAACTCCTTTCTTGTCCTCTCTGCGTAAGTCCACGTGTTAGTGCTGGCACCCCTATTACCGCTGATGGTTAGGGCCCTGTCTTCTTCCACAAAGAGTTCACCGAGTATAGTCAGAGGGGTCAACCTCTTTTGTGGTCAAATCTGAAAAAAAAAAGCAGATGAAAGCAACATGGCTCAGAATGACATCCCTCAGACAGGGGACAGTGGCATGGCATTGAGATTATCATACACATCATTTTTCCTTAGCTCTTAGTCTTATATATTCCATGCCATCATCCTCATTCTCTTCCAGTGCTGCTGCTTCTTCCTCTTTCACCTGGCCATCATCAGATTGATTTTCCTTTATAAATGGCAAAATATATGTTTATGATTACTTTCATACATAATGTGTCTATAAGATAGTCTGGCGGCTTAATATAAACCCCTCTGAAGTGCCTGTCTCTGGTTCTGCAACTGCAAGCAAGCCTCTTCCTCAAGCCTCGTCCACATGGCAGCATCCTGGACTTTATCTTTAAACCGAGGATCCATAGCGGTGGCCTCTTCCAGGAACACCCATATCTTTGGCTCCTGTTAGAGCAAATGATAAGACATAAGTCAAGTTCAAGTCAAAACTCAAGTAGTAGGGGCAATTCACCCTGAACGTACTTTGTACCACTTAGAGCAGGGGTGTCAAACTCATTTTAGTTCATGGGCCACATACAGCCCAATTTGCCCAATAACACCTCCAAATTTACCCTTTCTTATATGTAAAGAAGAACATTTTACATTTAATTTAGAAAACAGATGATGAACAGCAACAAATCACAGTGATCTACAAAGGCACAAAACGTTATGTCACATGTATTTTGGAACTGAACAACATTAACAATATTTGACTTCTTTATGATTTGAACAACTTAAAATTCTTTTAATTTTCCATACATTTTCACTCCTGTAATGCTGGAATCACCACACCAACTAAAGTGGAAGCTATTGAGGAAGAAGGTTAAGTTATCCCCTGCCCAATAAACCATTTACAAATCAAAAGTTTTGGCAGTGCCTTAGCAATAGGGTTCCTCCAGTATTGTTTTAAGATACAGATTCTTTTGTACTGAACCTGCTGATTGACAATATTTTGCACAATGTTCACTATCTTTAAATATGACCACAATAAGTATTCATTGTTTTTTCAGAGAACTGTATTCTGGTCAGGGTGGAAAAGCCTCTGAAGCAGCATTTTACATAAAGGTTACTCACTGTTTACCTTGCTCCTGAAACCTGGCACCTCTTAGTCTTCACAAGTGCATCAATATCAGGTGTCAAATCCTGAGCAGTTGCGAGTTTCAGAATGTCATTTAAGGGCTTGTGTGTGAGCCTGGAACGCAGTTCTGGCAAATTTGTCCTTCAAATCTGAATCACATTGCAAGTCAATTACCTCAAGTTGGATGTCCACGGGCAGATCAGAAGCCTTGACTGTGAATGGCGAACGAAAAACTGTGAATGCTGTCTCAAGTTCACCGAAGACCTGAAACTGTTGCTGAAACTCCTGTAGCAATCCCACAGTCTTGTCTTTGTACCGATTCATGTCAGCATCAGTTCCAGTGGCACGCACATTTCTTAGTCGGGGAAAATGAGCAGGGTCACCATTTGACAGGTGCGCCTCCCACAAAGTCAGCTTCAACTGGAAAGCGCATATGCTGTCATAGTACTGTGTGGCAACTTTTTTGTGGCCTTGCATCATTTTGTTCAGATTATTCAAGTGTTCTGTAATATCCACCATAAATGCAAGGTCCTGCAGCCATTCTGCATCCTGTAATTCTGCCACTGGTTTTCTCTTTTGCTCTATAAATTGTCCAATTTCCTCTCGTAAATCAAAGAAACGCATCAGCACAGCTCCTCGGCTTAACCACCTTACTTTGGTGTGGTATGGCAGGCCATGGGTAATGTCTTTGTCAGTAAAACTGACGATGATTCAGACATCTGGCTCAGATGAAATTAACAGTTCAGACAACCACTCCCATGACATGATTCATTCTTAACGACTTGCAGCACAATGCTTCCTGGTGCAAAATACAGTGAAAAGTCCAAAAACTATGCCCTCCATTTGCAGCTTGTACTTTCTCTCTGAATTTTGTCACAACGCCTGCCTTTTTCCCAATCATTGATGGCACGCCATCTGTAGCCAGGCTGACAGCACGGGCCCAGTCCACCCCAACCCTGTCCAGCGCTCCAACGAGAGAGTTGAAAATGTCATTCACTGTCGACAAAGTATCATCAGCACCACGAATGAATATGGCCAGTTGAGCAACATCTGCAATGTCCGTGCTCTCATCAACTGCAACTGAAAATGCAACAAATGACTTAACCTTGTGCTTAATGTGGCTGTCCAAATCTCTAGCAAGATCCAAAATCCTTTCTGCCACAGAGTTTCTCGTCAGGCTGATGTTGGCAAAAGCCTGTCGCTTGTCGGGGCACACGATTTCTGCAGCCTTCAGCATGCATGTCTTCACGAACTCACCCTCAGAGTATGGCTTTGATGCAGATGCTATTTTTTTAGCAATAAGGTAGCTAGCTTTCACAGCAGCATCGCTGATCTCTTGGCTAAGACTAAAAACAGATGCTGTTTCCTCAAACCTGCCAACAATTCATTTATCTTCTCTGTTCTCAGTTGTCCTTGCAAGTTCTTGTATTTTTCACTATGATGAGTCTGATAGTGGTGCTGAATATTATATTCCTTGAGCACTGAAAGGTGCTCTGAACACACCAAGCATACTGGCTTCCCATTTACCTCTATGAAGAAATAGGAACTGGTCCATTTTTCTTGGAAAACCCGACACTCTGTGTCCACTTTTCTCCTTTTTGACAAAGACATTTTCCACCGGCAGCTCCCGCATGAACGGTAGCATAGCTTGACAGTGTTGTGTCATGTGTGTCCAGCTTAGAGCCTGCTACTTGCAGGCAGGAGAAGTTAGCGTTCAGGGCTTTCTGCCAGAAAGCCTTTGTGTCTGCTGCTCGTATTAGGACAGCGCGACCCCCAGTGGACAAATCAGGAATAGCAGTGCATTTTATTGAAAAAATGGAATTAATGATATCTCTGAAATTTTCACACTTTGCAAAGTCATCCAGTGGGCTGGATTGGACCCTTTCATGGGCCGTAAGTTTGACACCCCTGGCTTAGAGAGATCATCCCAGACCTTCCTCTTGACAGTGGCAGAGAAGGAGTCCTCACCATCCAACTTTGAAGTGGGCTTCCAGCTTCTGCATGATTGGCAAAATCTGGCTGCAAGTTGAGGTATGCTCTGCAGAAACACAAAGAGTTGACGTGTACAGGACTCTCATTATACTAACAAAGTCCTCTGCCTTCTTAACTGTTTGAATTCTGCAATAGAAATGGTCCTCCAGTGCCTACATTGGTATTTTTGCTTATTGTGATGTCTTTGAGTATCTTCAAATGATTCATATCCCTAAAATCTGTACAACCTCAGCTAAAAGGTTATGCAAGTCAATAAATCATAATAATTGATAAAAGTATTGAAATTGTGTCATAAATTAAAATAATACAAAAATTGGACGTTTTTTCATCTAATTTTACTGAATAAAAACGTAAAACATATTGATCCAAAACTTTTCTGAATGTAGAAACATGAACATTCCTTAACACTCTATAAGTTATTTGAACTATGTACATTTTGTAGTTGTTGAGATATGCTAATTTGTGCAAAGGCGTTTCTCATCTGCAATAGAAATATTTCCACAGTGCCTACATTGGTATTTTTGCTTATTGTGATGTAATTTCCTAGATTATCTTAAAATGCTTCATATACCTAAAATCAGTATAACCTAAAAGTCTATGTAAGTGAATAAACCATAGTGATGGATAAAAGTATTGAAACTGTGTAATAAAGTAAAACCATGCCGTCCATGGACATCCATGGTGCCACCTTGCGTTGTCATGACGTTTTGTACTGTACATAACGCAGGTTAATGAAGTCATCACCCTGCGACACGAGCAGAAGTCTTAGCTTTCAGCTGCAAAAAGAATTACTGCTCTAGCTATTACGGTTTTTATTTTATATCACTTTAAACAGGATTATGAAAACAATGACCTCCTGCAGCCACGTTTTGTACCGCACATAACGTGACGTTATGACATCATCAACTCACAACACGAGCATACAACGTGATGAAACAAAAGACAGAAGTCTTAGCTTTCAGATGCGAAAAGAGTGAATGCTCCGGTTTTTATTTTACATCACAACAGGATTAAGCAAACAGCGCCCTCCCGCGGGTGGCCCCGAACTGGCTGCGGGAGGGCGCTGTTTGCTTTATCCTGTTTAAAGTCCGTTTACTGAGGGTTAAGGTCCTGGTCTGTGATTCTTTCCAATCTGAAAGAAAACATACAGCCAACACATACAAACACAGCACAGTACAGTAGTCTAGCCTATAAAGTGTTGCTCTAAAGAAGTGTATTGCCCTAAACAAATAAGTCTCTACAACCTTACCTATCTCTTTCTATTGACCTTCTCAGGCCAGCATCCATACAAGTTGCCTGAATGGCAGGGTACTGCTCAGTGAACCTTTGAACCATCAAGAACAATGTATTCCATCTTGTCTTCACATCCAACACCAGACTGTGCTCTGGTAGGTCTTAAAATATAAAAACAATAGTTAGTTAGGGGGATATTTATCTACATATAAATATAGCCCTCTTTATTGAAAATAATAATGGATACATACTTAGGAGGCGTTGCTTCTCTTTGAGGACTGGTTTGGACAAGACTGGGCAGCCCATCTGGCAACACTTTGTTCTGTGCAGAGCTTCTGTGCTGCAAGATTAAGACAGTGAGCAAAGCAAAGCAACTTCATGTAGCTCATTATCCTGGCCGCTACATCCATTTTTGTGGCGTTGTCCATTATTACTATGTTAGCTCACTGAACCCACCAAGCTTTCAACTCCAAGGGAAGGCCGTCACGAGTATCGCGATGTTTACCCAAATAGCTTCATGCTGATTTGTCAGTCAAGTCGCCTCTATGAAACAACGCCGGTAGTGATTGGCTGGCTGCGATAGCGTTCACGTCGTCTACCGTAAAGTATCGAAAATTGGGAACCGATTAAAAAAAGATATATATATATATACAGTATTGTGGTGGCGGGGCGTGGTTTAGCGCTCAGCTGCAGAGGAGAGAGGTGGGGGAGTGGCTCAGGGAGTCAGTGCAGCACACAGGTGCCGCAAATGATAATCAGCGTGTGTGTTTATCAGTAGCGGCAGCTTGGGGAGAGGGGGAATGGAGCTGGAGCACCCAGAGACGAGAAGGAAACGACGGGAAGAAGGACAGTTGGGGTGTATGTGTGTTACAAGTGAGCTCAGTGGAGCAGAATAAAGGGCCAGACAAGGCCATAACCGGTAAAGTTGTGTGTGTGCTTCTGTCAGCGGAACCCGCGAGCAAGGAACCTTGCTACAGTGGCGCCCAACGTGGGGCCCTCCGCTACTACCTGCTGGGCCGGGCCTTCACCCTCTGTTCGGACCACGCCCCGCTCCAGTGGCTCCACCGCATGAAGGATGCCAACGCCCAGATCACCCGTTGGTATCCTTCATGCGGAGGACCAACATAATTCGGTCGGTGCCAAATGGCACAGTTTTTTGATACCCAAACCTATCTGCAGGAGCGGGTTGTTGCAGCGATGTTGGCAGCGAAGGACAGCTGGTCATCCAGTGTAACACCCAGATTCCTTGCAGTGCAAGCCGGAGACACCACAGAGTTCTCAATGATAATGGAGACATCATGGATGGATGCCTTCCCTAGAAGGAAGAGCAGCTCATTCATGTTGTGGCTCAGCTTAGTGTGCAGACATCCACTGAGAGATGTCAGCCAGACATAGAGATTCGTGCTGCCACCTGGGTTTCAGACCGGGGAAAAGACTTGGTGTGGTCTCTATAAAGGCCGATCAGAACAGCCGACCAGATGACGCAGAACACGTGAGACAATTTCTCTTTGCGCCGCTAAACTGACTTCACAGGTCTGGCAGTTCTGACAGGTGTCTGAAAAAGACAATAAATTTGCAATTTGCATGGTGAATTCCATGGAAATCCCTCGTGGGAGAACGCAACCAAAATGTTTCAACACCACAAACCTCATCAGACATTTGAAGGTTAGTCACAAAGCTAGCTAGCACTAAGGCAGAGAGAGAGCAGGATTGTTAAGCAACTCAATTGCCACTTACTCAGCTGTCGGTAACAGAGACATTGCAATGACAGCAACCCCACAGCCAAGGTCACTAATAGGCAGACTGCATTCTGGGTGCGGACCCAGATGCCATCCTATCCGGACCCGGACCTATAACTGATAAATTATTGAGAATTATAAAATTTTGACAGAGCATTTCTATTTTAACCGGCACTGGTTTAGCGGCTCAGGAAACTCATAGACCAATTGCTTGTGTTGTTAATCATCATGATGATGCTACTCAGCCAATCAAAACTGCGCATTCCGGTAAGCATTGCGACTCAAGTGAGATACACACACTCACATTGGTGTGTTGTGCACATTTAGCTTTAATTCTAATTTTTATTTCATAAAATTTTATTTATATTATTCCACAGGAAAGCTATATTTGTTAAGCTCTAAGCTGCTCTCAATAACCAAGGATTGGCTGCTATGGTTTAAGTTGTGTCTCTTAGAGAGAGTGGAATATGTTGCCTGCCAATAAATGAACAGTTTTCAATTCATGATACTTTCTCATCTCTTAGTTTTAATACTTAATATATAATGTTGTTAAATAAATAATGCTACATGATAAATAGAAGGGTTCAAATAGACTCCATGTTCGGTGATCTGATCGGCCGATACTGCTTCCTGCGATCAGTGATTGGCCCCAGAAATCCTGATTGAAGCACCCTTAATGTCGACACCACAACAACAGCACACAATTCAACAAAAATATTTTTTAACCAACACAGTAGATAGAGCACAGTCAAGCAGAGAAATGCCTATTTAAAAAGTAAATATACTAATTCTGGCTGTCTTGAAGTAAGTTAGAAGTTAGAATGCACATGGCATTATTATATCTATTCTGTTATTTCTTGATTAATGCATGCTCATTGGAGTTTTCTCTATTCACACTTCTTTCACTGAAAACGAATGAGGCAGAGACACCTGCTGTGTGTCAACCCATATGAGCAACCAAAGAATGTGACCAAACGTGTGAGCATTGTATCAGTACATGTATCAGCAATTAGAAATATATGCTGTTGTGGTGACATGACCAATGACCAATGGGGGAGGGGTGGGATAATTCATCACTAGATACCGCAGTTGTCATGTCTGCTCATTCTAAACGAATTTTGTTTTTTTCCCACAAAGTAGCTTGAAAATATTGGTAGATGTGCTTTTTATTTAATTATATTTATTTTTTTCAAATGTCATTGCTTTTTTAAACTGACGTCAGTCTGCCTAATGCACTGAAAAAACACTGTGAGAAGATCTCAAATGAACTACAAGATGTCAGTCTCTCTGTCTCTCTCTTTTCTCTAATTTTCTTTTTTGCTGTTTAATTTAGTCTGTTTATTATATGGTAATAACACTCCCTACTGAACCTTACCCACTATACGGAAGGGCTGGGACGATATGTTTATCTCCCGATTCCATAATATCACTATTCCTGGGTGCCAATTCGATATGTATTGCGATTCTTAAAGCTGGATTGTGGAACTTTTGTCTCCCCTTCTGGCAGTGAGAGTATTTACACAAACACTGTTGATGCGTGCTTATGGGGAATTGAAACTCCAGGAGAATAGTGAGAGAGGGGCAGGAAAATCAAAAGGGTTGGCAAGCAGGATGCATATTTTATAAACAATATTAATGATATATATGATATGAATTATCTTATTCTGCTAAATTCTAAGAGATTATCAGTGTGTTTTCGTGCCAGATTCGGTTGCGACAGGCGGAGAAAATAGAACAGATGCCGAAACTTGGCAGAGCTGAGGTCAAAAGCCAGCCACGGAGCTCTGCAGCACATCCTGTCTGAACAGCCCAATTGGTTAACATGGGCGCCGAAAGGAAGCGGGCAGCGCGTCCGCCTCCTGTCTGAACCCGGCGTTATTTGCTGGGGGTGACGTTGGTGATGACCTAGGATTGCTTTCTTCGGTAACAGTTGGAGCTTTTTTAATGAGGTACTGGTCCGTCGCAGCAACCAACTTCACTGCAGGTGCAGGATCACCTGGCCTCTGCCAAGTCAGGTGTCGTAACAGTAGTGTGAACAACAGCGCTGTTTGTGCGAGTGTGTGTTAGAGATGGAAATGGAAATTAAATTAATTGAATGAAAATAAAATGATGGTATGGATAATTTAGGATTAGGATATTGCCTTAAATTGGTAAATATCTTTTTTTTTCTCTAAATTTAGGGTTTTTAGGGGCAAATCTGAGACATTTTTGCCCTTTCCCCCCGCTAATTTCCGACGCTGGTTCCAAGACAATAATCCATTATTTAGAGAGAGTAAATGTAGTAGCCCTCAGTCCTTTCTCTTCTTTTAGCGCTCTCCAATGAGGAAAAGCTACACCAGTGGTTATCCGTGTTTGTCCTCGCTGTCGATCACTTTCTTTTTTTGACTGTAATCCTTCCTCTGAACGCAGAATTTCTTTTTTATGAGCATCAGAAACTTTTCTTAAACACTTCTTAGGTTTTTCCGCCATAGGCTCCGCCATACTCATAGTTGCTTTAGCCTACTCCATCACTACGGTTGTTCTCCTCCGCCCTGGCAAACCAGAGCCATGTAGAGAGAACTATCTGATGTCCACGTGAGTCATCTTCCGTTGACTCTCTCTCTACATGGCTCTGTTGCAAACCAATCATTGCTGGTTGATGTAAAATGCATTACTACCCTACTATATATATATGTTGGGTTAGTGTATGTCTAATATTGTGAAATTGTGAGTATTTCCTCTGGCTGTTGTGCTCCCCTACAGTACCCTGGCACCCCAAGTTTTAACTGTACTGCCCAGCAGCAGCTCTGAGCCTGAATTTGATTATGGGTAGAGTTGTAGGTCGGGGGTTGGTTTGGAGATAATTGCGCATAACACATCGGTTCTGGAACTGAGCTTTCCGGGTATAGGGCGGGCATGGGTTCGAAAACTGGACCCATACAGTACTCTGTTCAGAAGAGCCCTTACATTTTTGAACTTGTGAATTCTTTTAGTAAAATTACATTTTTACATAGCATATGAGATGAATAATTGTGTGGTGTTAGCTACTTGAAATGTGTGGCTGATGCCCTAATCTGTGCTGCGCCCAGCACGGACCCTCTGGTTCCAAGGGTATTTCGCACACTGGATAAGAATCATGGATTGATAATATGATCCTACAGAGCTCAGAGCTTAGATGTGTCTTTGTTGAAAACAGAACATGTTTAGCAGCACATAGAGGAGACTTAGAGCTATATGTCAACAGTATGTCAAACAATATGTCTTATATCTAGTTGTATTTAGCTGCCTGTATGTCAGCCAATAGTTTTTTATTTGCAGCTAATGTGTTCCATTTGCAGTAATGGAGGTAGGGCCTGATGTCAGCCGCTCTCTGCACTGGCAGACACACACTTCTACTGTGGCACTTTGATCAAAAATGGTGAGCTTTCAGGGTTCATGGGCTGTTGAAGACATATTTTCAGACACTCTGGAAGCCTTTTGCAGTGTTGAGTCAGTTTAAAATAGCTGTCAAATATCTCACTAAAAGACACCACATAACAGTGTGAGGCCTGACCTACTTTCATGAAAACACTCACACTGTAGACCACATGTAAAAAATGGTAGTACAGTTTTAGTGTCTTTAGGAATATACTGTATGTGATTCAAATTGTCACCTATAAATCATAATCTTAGCATCTGTTAATGATTTATTGAATTTTTAGAATTAATAGTAGAGAGCCGAAGTGAAACTGGAACATGCGGGTTCTGTTCCAGGAGTTAAAAAACCTGCAGCTACAGCTAAAATGTTTTAAAGAAAGGACTTTAGAACTTGGGTGAATATCATAGATAAGAGAGAAACAGTTATCATGACATAAGTACCCTTGCTGATGTGCGGGTAAATTTTCATGGGAGCTGTAGTTTTTTGTATGCTAACAAATTAATTGTTGTTTAACTTTATTAAAATCACAAAGGGTTCACATTCAGATAGTTAGTGCTTTAGTAGATCCTCATTTATCTTGGAATATAGACAGTAAACTTCAGGAATATTTTTCAGTTCTTCAGAAAGGCAGATGAAATAAATTATTGGTGAAAGATTGCGTTGAGTTACAGAAGCCAGTGGAACAGCAGATAGCCTGGAGGTGACGTAAGGACTTCAGCTCATTGACTGAGATTTACTCTCGTTACTGTAACAAAGTTGTAGTGTGTACTTGTACTTTTTTGAATATTTAAAAAAATCTGTAATTTTACTTTTACTTCAGAACTTTTGTTTGTGCTTTGTTATATTTGTAGTCATCTAGTCATCTATTACAGAGTAAAAACAAAATTCACATAAAAAAGTCCTGATCAGTTGCATGAGAATGGAACAGAAGAATGGAGCCAAAGCAACAATTTCAGCAGAGAAGAAACTGCTGGTGATTCCGCAGGAGAGCAGAGCTCCATGTCCAGAGAGGTGACACTCTGCAATCAGCTCACACTCTGGACAAGACACATTCAATGTGTACATTCACTGGCCGAGTGTCAGGAGATGTAGGCGTTGCGGTTGCACCTGTGCCGGGGCTTGTAGTTAGTGAACAGGACAAATATGCACAACAATGCAATAAAATTAAGGATCACATGTGTGGTTGTGGCTAGCATTACTGTACTCGGTCATAGTTAAAGAAGGTTGCATCTACCTTAATTAACCTAAATGCACCACCCGGTAAGAACATTAAGTGACCCAAATCACAAACCAAATGTGTGAGGCCTCTTTGCTGTTTTTAACAATAATCCCTGACACAGTTATGTCTTCAGGTGCACAAGACTCACAGAATGTCGTTCAGACAGACAGTACAACACTCACTGTCCAGAGAAAAAGATCAGTAACCACTGTGTTGCCCAGCAAGTTTTGTCCTTTTTCTGGTTAATTCTCGTAAGGCTATACAGAGGAAGGCGGTTGTATATTTATAATTGATAATCAGTTGTATACACAGAAATTGACTTTATTGTTGGTTTGGACATCAGGGCTTGACATTTAATGCAATTTATTTTGTAGCCTCAAGTTGTTCTTTAATTTAACAGTAGTAGCATATATCATCATATAGCATTTGCCCCCCCCCTCCAAACCCTCCACCCCTTTAAAGATGTAATGCTGTAACGTTTACTGAGAGTACATTTTAACTGACAAGTACTTTTACTTCAGTATAATATTCGTGTACCCGGTCAACCTCCACCAAGCAAACAGACAAAGCATGCAATTAAGTCCCGCCCACACTAGTGGGGAAAACAATACATCGCTCTTCATTGACTTTGTATTGCGTGAAGGTGCCTCCTTGTCACTTCGGTCTGCTAGCAACAGAAAAATACCTAAAAGCTGCTGTGTTGTGGGATGCACTACCAACAGGGTAAAGAACCCAGAACTAAGTTTTATAAGCTGCCAATCCGAGCAACTGAGCCTTTAGACAAAAGTGGATACAGGCAATAAGACATGAGGCACCAGACACTCAGCTGAGGCTATGTGCCTTGATTATTATTAAATAAGTTACAGTTGCTGTTTTTTCCAGACTGTAGAGGTTGAAGCTAACTAAGCCATGCAAGGCCTGGTTTTGATCTTTGTTAGATTGAATGATGATCTTTCCTGGTGATTCGATCAAATAGCTGTAAATATCAAAGTATTTCACTTCTGGCCATTCAGTGGGATCATTTCTCTAAGAAAAGCAAAGTAAAGAGAAGGGACACTGAGATTCAGCTTCTGAACTAAAGCTTCACTTGTTGACCTCCCCAGCTGTAGCCCCTTGTGCTTCTCATACATAGCAGCTAGTACAGTTAGCAAGTCTTCACAAGCGCTTGAAATATGAGATTTATTCCTCTTCTGTGGCAGTGAACACAACACATGGGCCCACCGATAACTGCTATATTTCAAGCTTAATAAGACATTTAGGGCTGACTAACAGTAACCTGTATTAGTTTAACTGCTTACCTTGCTAAAGTGATGCAGATGTTTACTCCAGTTTTGGTAAACAGTGACATCACTGTTGGGTGTTGTTACAGGTGCAACAGAGCACACTTCTGACCACCCATCAG